>JABFFI010000598.1:0-57404 GCA_013623725.1 Fusarium robinianum | reverse complement strand
GGTTGAAGTTGATGGTTGGGCTTCAACGCCTGACGTCGATGGAGATTGGAGGAAAAAAGTTGCATGATGCCCTTTATGAGCGACGGCCCATTAATCACGGCTTTATGATAGATAGACAGATAGATAATAGAGAAAATATCAACGGTTTAGACTGCAGAGTTTCTTGAAATCAAGCATCCCATAAAGCTGCAAATAGTACACACCCAAATCCAAGGCCTGTCGTCTATCCATTGAACTTGGGCATTCTCTCACGCTAGCAACACCTTGACAATTGGCTTTTTACAACCATAGCCCAGAGACAAAACATGCCAACTCATCTCACTCCCTCTTCTCACAAAGACATCTCAAATCAAGCATCAAGTTAAATCAAGAATCGTGAATTCATTTATACATGTACAACATCTATAGCGACAGTCGCGGTACTCATCACGCCCCCAGAAAAAAGAACGAAAAGAAGTACTCCCACACCCTAAAAGCCCAACCCTTGTATTATTTCCAACCCCGGGGTTCTCAACAACGTCCGCACTCCGGCGCCGGACCCGGCCCCACATCAATCAATCCCCCCGAAAGACCCCGGGAACCCTCGTCAGTGACGCATTTCATGATGATTCCTTCGTAATTACTTATTTTCCTCCCCGGTGTGATGAAAAACAGACCAAATGTTTAGAGAGGCAAGTCACACGCTTAAGCGAGCATCATGAAGGCACCGGCGACGACGAGGCCAGCAACTCCGTAGGGAGCAATGGCGCCAGCGGCGTTGGTCTCATCGGCATTGGCGGCGTCGTCGGTGGAGGTAGGATCGTCGTTGTTGGTGTTGCTGTTGTTGTTGTCATCATTGTTGTTGTTGTTGTTGTTGTCGTCGCCGCTGGAGCCGGTGGCGGAGGTCTGGCCGCGGGTGTTGGAAGCAGTCTGGCCGCCGACGATGGTGGTGGTCAGTTGAGCCGTGTCGGTAGGACGGTCAGCAGAGGCAGTGACGCCGGAGACGATGCTAGAGGCTGAAGCGGCGTTGAAGGTGGTGGAAGCGAAGCCGCAAGTGTAGAGGATGTCCTCAATGTCTAGAACTTGTCAGTGATGCTGTTCACACATGATGCCAATCTGCAGTAGCTAAAAACATACCCTCCATGTCGTCCCGACGGTCATCATCCTCATCATCATCGTCGTCGTCATCAGAGCGCCAGTTCTGGCGGATGCAGTCCGCGCAGAGAGCAGCGACGCGTGCGACGTCGAAGGAGTCGTTGGTGCAGAAGCACTGGGCCTCGAGGCGATCCTCGTCGCGGTCGCGGGCGCCACGGATGTCGGTGTCGCAGGCACGGCTCAGATCGACGATGGGATCGCAGATAAAGTCGCACTCGCGGGGGACGTCATCGCGGTCGAGGCTGACATCGGCGCTGGCGACGTAGAAGAGAGGTGCGAGAGCGAGGGCGAGGGTGGTGGTGTACATTGTTGCTGTGTTGTTGTGGTGTTGAGGTTGAAGCGTGTTGTTGAAGTGTTGAAGTGTTGGAAGTGTGTGAAGCTATTCAGATGTAAGAGATTGATGAGGCTGGAAGAAGCTGGATGATGAACTGGAGAGTAGGAAACGAAAACATCCGGATGTCGACGAGTATTTATACACCGAAAACGACAAGGGGAAAAAAAAAAGAAGGCTTCGATCTACGGATAACCTTGGCAGTAAAGCGGACACGGCAATAAACAACCCCCCCGAGACAAGGCAAGGCAAGGCACAGGAAAGCAAACGCAATGCCATGCAAGCTTGTCCTGTCTTGACTCTCTTTCTCTTCCCACACACCCCATGCTGCCCTGCTCCATGCCATGCACCATCGACGCCCGACCCGAAACGCCGACGATCCCCATCCCCCCCTCAACAACAGACAGACAGCCGCAGCCGGCGGAGGTCCATCCATGGGAAGCTTGGCAAATGGATCTCGCTAACTATCTCGTTCTTCTGCTGCCGCTCCTCTCACCGCAGCCCAGTCTGTCACTTCTCCCTTGTCAAAAGGGTCTCCATACTCTATACCCCTAAGCCACGGCATTGTCGTAATGTGGCCATGGAGGGGAGACCTTGGCAAAAGGGAAAAAAGGATTTGGTTGCTTGGAGATGTCTTGCCAAGATTCATGGAGCGGGACCGCCCCCATGTCATGTCATTGATTAGAAAGATGGGAGATGGCTGAAGACGGGATGGATCTCGGCGGAACCGAGACGGCCGGTTTAGACGGATCCCAGTTCAGCTTCAACTAGTGATGACAAGAGTTATTCGTCTCATTGTTTATTCGTCGTATCAAGTTTCAATACCTTCATTTCTCTGAAAATATCACCCCAATGCTGTGTTCCTCAACTGTAGTACTCATCCTCTCTGCATGAAACCGTCACCCATGAAACAACCAAACAAAACAACCAAGGTCGAAGCTTCTTTCGCCAAGCCCGGGGGGGCCTGGGAGGCGGAGTTTTGTCTTGGCCAGCGTCATAACAGTGACAGTCTTTTTTTTTATCTTTTTCTTTTAATCGACTCCTTCTTCTCTCCGCTCCCAACGACGTCAGTTAGCCTTCCTTACCCTTCTCCGCAGGGGTGTCTCGTGGAAGAAGAAGAAGCTTCCCCCCATGCAAGCAATGTCACTGAGATTACGTAGCTCCTGTGGAGTAAGAATGAGAGAAAACAACGCATCGATTCGTCCTTGTCTTGTCCTGCATGTACTCCATACATACGGAGAGCTTAACCGAGTGACTGGCCGGGGGGTAAGGTAGCTTGATCATCATTAGGCCATGATTCCGAAGGCCCGAAGGAATATGGACGCAGCGCTTGAACAACTTGTGAATTCATTCACACATCGTCTGCCCAGAAATGCCAAGAACTCTTCCTCTCCGCTCATTTGTCAATGGCCTTTTGTCCATACACCACAGTTGACAGGGCCTACGTAAGTGTGTGGCACCCCCTTCTCACAGAAGGTCCCCCTCCCAAGTGGCTGAGGAGGCGAATCAAACGGATACCAGCGTCGGCAACAACTCATCGAGCCTTACTCGATCAAGCCCTTTTCTATCGAAGGAAAAGAATCCCGTCCCTCGTGGCCCCTCACGGCTGTTGGCTGTATGGCCTCAAGCCCTCAAGCCTCACGCCTCAAGCGGAGGGGGGGACGCGCAATCTTTTCTCTACCCCAAGCTCTTCTCGGACAAGGGAAAGCATTATGCTTGTTTCCCTAGCCCATCAACTCTAAAAACTCTTTTTTCCTCGTGGGGCCTGTGTCTCAGTCAGTGTCCTTTTGCAGTGATTGCTCGCGTGACCAATTTCCCAGTCTGGCCAGCCTCGCCTTGTTGTCTCCCCTCCCCAGCCCTTGCCTTGTGTCCACAGGGTTGACTGGTTGACTGGCCAGTCGCCTCTCATGGTTTACCCACACGCGGGATTATCCAGCTTAAGTCGATAGCGAGAGAGGAGGGGGGGGGCCATGGTTAAGCATACATCTTAGTGCGATGCAGAAGGTCTTGAGAAGTGCAGAGCCCCGATCGGCCACGCGTTGCCTAGGTTTCTATCTTTGGAAACAAGAAAGATCTTGAAACGGGGACAAGACATTCTTTTTTTCTCTCTCTAGATGCCCAGACCGCCTAGTCCAGCTTTCGCCTGCGCTGTTCAAGTGCTTGTTTCGATCTGAGATGGGGGGATTTTCCCGATCCGCCACCCTCCCCCCGGTCGGATGAGGCCTTCACGACTCGTGTGTTGACCAATAAAGTCGCTGGTTACGCAGGTGTTCGCCGATGCGGAGATGCCAGCTCAGCCGCGGCTACAGGACGTTGTGTCACCAGAGTCGATGAACAAGACAGGCCGCGTAAGATGGGAGTTTTTAAAAAAAGAAGAAGAGTCTTGGCTCCATAGAAGGACTGGATGAATCCTTTGACATGAGAGCGACGCGTTTCATGATGATCTTCACTTTAACTAGCAGGCAATTTACGCATACGTACTTTCGAGTTCGCCGGGCCACGTGCAAGCGAAAATTATTTCGTATTTGGCCGAAATATTGTGATCTTCCGGAATCAATTTCCTCACCAACTCCCTCATCTTATCATCAACCATAACTGTCACTCCCCCTCTACTGCAACCATGACCCGTAGCTAATGCGTCCATACAACATTCTACTACCGTTCCCAGCCTCCTCGAAGCGCTAGCCAACCGGTCAAGTTGTTTGGCCCGTCTCACCACCACCGT
Organism: Fusarium robinianum; assembly: GCA_013623725.1. Classification (NCBI taxonomy): domain Eukaryota; kingdom Fungi; phylum Ascomycota; class Sordariomycetes; order Hypocreales; family Nectriaceae; genus Fusarium; species Fusarium robinianum. The sequence goes on along the minus strand of JABFFI010000598.1, from coordinate 53,214 downwards.
CACTAAGCATCTGGAGGTGGTCCGTCCTACCTTGAGATGTGGCACGAATTAATTTCCTTCTCTCCAAGTATCCAGCGGCTGGTTCTCTCGTAGGCTACACGCTGCCGGATGAAATGCACTTGTTGCTGATTCGTTGGCGATGTTCTGTGACCCGTAACTCGGCAGTACTAATAAATCAGTTATATGAGGTCTAGGGTAGGTAGCCAGGAGGTCGAGATGGTTTGAAAGCATGTACAGAGTATAGGAACTGCTGGCAATTCCATACACCGAAACGCCACAATGTTGGAATTTATTGCAAGTCTCGTCTAAACTATCTGCAAGTCAAGACATTGTGAACTTGGGGCATGTTTGGAAGCCTTTTGAGTATATCAGCTACCGAAAAGTGTCAAATCTCCCCAGACCTATGCCTTGTTTCCATCATAACCCAAGCCTCTTCCTAACGTGCATCTACCATGGTTTTTATTCAAGGGCCAAAGAACAAAGAGTCCCAGCAGACATGACATGCTCAACCTATCTATGTTCTAGAAGGACAACTGCATCTCGTGATCACACTCAGTGCAACTCGACCTACCCTATAGCCAACCTTTTCAATCCCGTCCAATTCCCTCCACCCTTCAAGTCCAGCCCTACAAACACAGCATTCCGGGTTCATCGGAGAGAGCCAAGACAGCGCCGTCGAAAGGTTCTCAACGGAGCCGCCGACTGACCCGACCCGAAGACCACTCCCACTGCACTACTAGATCGCTGCGCTATGAGGTTATCATTCCCTACCTAGCTAGGACATTCGTTACTTGTCGCCGTGCTCGTTCCATCTCTCACCACTGGTCAGTCACCGGTTACCCCGGTCTATCCTAGTTGTCAATGCCACCCCTCTAGCGTAGTATCTTCTGCAAGCCATCGCACTGTACAGTTCCTCCACCACTTTTGTCATTCCCCCGTATATAACCACGACCTACCACTCCCACCATCTCTCCCCCTTTCCCTTTTCCTTCTTCACAACTCACCGGGATAGATCTTGTATCAATCCTCCTCCCTCCCTCTCCCTCCTTCCGCCTTACCGGCCTCTCTGCACTTCGTAGGGGAGGCCGCGCCCGCCCCCTACTCTGAATCAATGGACGCCATGTGCTCATCAACGTCAGCATGCGTCCGCATCTTCGTGCCCTTCTTCCAGCCACAGCAACGCTGCGCAGCCGTCGGACCTCCAAGCTAATGGTAGCGAAGGCGTAGCTGCGAGTAATCTGTTGCTCGGAGGCACAGCGACGACGGGGTTCTTGGATCTTCTTCCTGATAATCACGGCTTTGACTACGACTTTGGGTTTTCTGCTTCTGTTTCTGCTGCCGGTGGTACTAGGTTGGGGATTGATACTGCTGGGTTGCTTGGTGACGGGACCTGGGACTGGGGATTTGATACGAATATTGCTGTGCAAGATACTGGTGCCAGCTTGTTTGATGGCATGATCAACGACATGGGGCAAACGACAACGACAACGACGACAGTGGAGATGACAGGAGGTGACCTCCTTTCCCAGGAGGCTCATCTTCTCCTCGATCTAACCTCCTCGACCTCTTCGCTTCAACAACTACCCCAACCTTCCCCTTCATTGGCATCAACACCTTCTCTCGACCTCCCACCGGTTCCCTCCACTTCAACCCCCTCAACCAAGACCACCATCACCACCACCACAAAACCCACAAAACCACCCTCAATCCCCGGAACATCTACCTTCTCCATCCAACCTTCCCCCACTGCATCCCACTCCTCCTCCTCCTCAACCAAGCGCAAATCCTCCCCCGAGGAGGAATCCTCCACCATCGCCCTCAAGCGTCAACGCAACACCCTCGCTGCGCGCAAGTACCGCCAAAAACGGCTCGACCGCATCGCCGAGCTAGAGAGCGCTCTCGAGGCCATGACGGGTGACAGGGATGATTTGAGATTGCAATTGGCTAGGAGGGAGGCTGAGGTTGGTGCGCTGAGGGAGATGTTGGATAAGAAGTGAAGGCAGGGCAGGGGGTGTTTAACAACAAAGCATAGGCTTGGTCAACATGATGGAAATGGACGAAAGGACTGCGTCGAAAGACAAAACAAAGGGTATCGAACTGGACATTGGTAACGGTTTTTATTATTATTATTATTGTTCTTGTTCATATTAGTACTATGGCGTGTTGGGGATGTTTCCAAGTTGGAAGGATGTGGTTCCTGAGGGATATGACATGGTGTTAGCTTAAGCACTCTTCAATAAGAATTTCCTAGTTTTTCAAAAACATGATTCTTTTGTGTCATTCAGACGATGTCGTTCTCTTCCTTTTTTTCGGCTCATGCGACTCATGGGTTTATGTCGTCGGATTCCGTTTCTCTCTTCATGGACACTTGGGGGAGGCGTGATTGGGCATGGGGAAGAGGGTTTCTTACAGGTCTGTTCTTCACTCTTTGGGGAGACAATTGTAAGAGGTATAAGGACTGAGGTTATTCATGTTCGTGAATCTGCTTCTCATTGACTTAATCCCAACTATCACCACTCTCAACTTGGATATATATATATATATATATACACATCATCTTGGTCAACCTCCCTCGTCCTCGCAGTTCTATAAACTCCGGTGCCCCGGAATCATTCACCGCTCAACCCGTAATCACAGCGCGTAGCCATTATGATTCATCCTGACGCTCTGTGATATCCATAATCCTTCATATCCCTCCTCAACTGGAAGCCCAGTGCATCTGCGATTCTCTGATACTGTATCGACCCAGTTTTCGTGCGGGAAGTGGGGCTTGGCGTTCGAGAGTGGGGAACAAGTCATTGTGAATCAGGATGAGCAAGAATGAGTCATTCTCAGCGATTTCCTATTTTGGAAGGCCATCAAGTGCTTCAGAGATGGCAACAATTCAGTGCAAAGCAAGACGGCCACAGGGGGAAGATGTGCTTGTCATTTAATAGAAACTCACATCCTACAGTTTCCTGTTGCCTAGTATCTAGTTCCACAGAAAAGGCACGTTCCATTGCCCCTTCAGACTTTCGCTTCACGATCGAAACACCGACCCAACAACTATGAAGGACGACCTCGAGATTGCCCATGGGCTATGACAACTTCACGACAACAGTTTGGAATCACCTCATGGTTCGCCATCTTATCTGTAATGCTAGGCCTCTTGAATTTACATCTTTTTATTTCAGCTCGGGACATCATTGAATCACTGATGGACAGCAATGCCAGACTTTTGGCACACCACTCTCGAACCTGGCTGCGAAGCGACACCCAACGAACCTTGATGGCTAAGAGCCTTGAGGTCCTCTGGATGGTGGTTTGACTTGGAGACAAAGAGGTGACTGAAACGCTGTTGGCCTGGAGGCTCTGGATGGGAACCTTCACTGATTCGCCATGGTCGCTACGGTCGTCCTGATTGCCTTGACTCTTCTTTGCGTGCTAACGATAAACGTGGGAAGTTGGGCAATGTCTACGGCAGTCATGGATCAGGCATCTGACGTTTATGCCTGGTGGGCCCAGAAAGGCGAGAGGTTCGAGTGGTGGTGGGTTGTGTAGAATGATGCAGTACATGATGGTGTTCTATCTACTCCGTACAGAGTCCCAAATATAACTACAAAGTACTGAAAGAAACTTATATTACTATCATGCTGTGATATGATCAAAACGTGGAAAGCAAATACATCTAATGGTACAACCCAAGGTAGCAGAGTGCAAGTCGAGATGATGCCAGGCATTTGTCATGGGATTCTAAGCCCATGGCCAACAACCTCAAGGTCAACCTGGGTCGAACGAGATCCTCCAGCCTCTGAACATGGCATTTCCCAGCAGATCATCATCTCTGTAGCCGCTCTTCCCGCATCCCATCTGTTCGGGAGGCGCGGAATCATGACAACATGAACCCACACACTCCCCCCGTGACCCATATGCTTGGGAGTGGTTGCGTCGTCAATCCTGATCTGATCTGATTCCGCATTTGCCTCTCTTCCCCGATGCTAGAACAGCACGAGAGCCAACACGAATGAGGGCTGGATGGCTATTTGTAATTTCGGAAAGATTGCACCCTCTATAAACTCTGCTGCCATGTTAGCCATAGTCGAGGATACACTTGTCTCGAGGCTCGGTTTGGTGAAGCCACGGCCAAAGCATTTTGCCAGTTGGGATTCAGCCAAACCAAAAAGCCTCCAAGAAATAGCATAGTAGGCCGCCGGCGCCCATTAACGTTCCTCGGTGGGAGCTTGAGGACGCCACGCTCCGTCATCGCCTGCTTCGATCCGTTCACTAGTGTGCCGGGAATGTCAAGAAATCTGACTGTGTGGAGGGATGGTCTGAACCACGAAAGACGACACCAAGGTTCCGGCAAGGCTCCCGCACCCTCACTGCTCGAGAACAAGTTTTTGACGACAGCCGGGATAGCACCCCCTCTGGCCAGTGAATCTCCACTAGGGAGACGCGGCTCGTCACGCGTCCGCCATAAAGGGATACCACATCCACTCACCTTGTCGGCCCGTCCCTTATCCCCATTCGCCGCCTTCTCCCATGCGGGTGATACGAGGCCGTTACGCCCGTCAAGGCTGCAACCCGTCTTGCTGACTCCCAGCCTGGTCCAATACACCCACACACATGCCAGGTCACCTGCACTGTCAGTTGCGAGCAACAGGAGCTGAACCCCGGCATGTTACTGGATACGCGCCAGATGGTGGCTTGGTCTGGCGGTGTCATAACCCAATACATCAGGTTTAGAGACAGCGAGGCTCTTGTCGCAGAGTAGCCCGTATAAGGAGTAGTGTTGGCCGGGGTGTTGAGGAGATCTCGTGGGATACTCTAGTGTCTAGGGCCCAGATCAGCGATCGCATTTCGTCTTGATTCCATAACGATTGTGTCATAAGCCATCACCATCCCTCGATCTGACCTAAAAGGTGAGAGAGGTTGTCTTGACATGGGCATTAAAGCAGAGGTGCTCCAATATAGAAACCAGGGGCCTCGAGAATGTCGGCACCTTCGGACCCCCCAGCGTGTCGTATGCCGGTAGGAATTAGGCGACGTCTGAAAGAAGACATGATGGACGCCCTCCAGAGCGCAAGACGTAGCGTGCGCCTAAGTGATCATCGCAGGGTCGCTTAGGGAATGCGATATGAATTGGACCCTGAGAACCCTTGGAGGGTGATGGAGGGTCCATCATGTCAACAATACCGGAGGATTTTGGCCGGCAACTGGACCTAGTCGAAGACTTTTGATAGGGGCGGCCTGCATAAACCGCGACCAGACAGAGGCGATCTCATTCAGACGCCGGGAAGGACAACTAGTCAGTGCCCGAAGGATGGCTCTGGTGCAGAAACAAGACTGATGATTCAACTGCAATCCCAGTCGGATGATGTGGGGCAGGGATCATGAGATTCCGCGAGATGCTACCATGTATCCTGGGGCCAGGGAATAAGCCGATCTCGAACTTGAGGGTGTGGTGGCTGGGTCCTAGGGAGTCAATTGACTGGTGCTTGGGAGATCCAGGCGCCCACGAGGGGCGGGCACTCTTTAGGTGTGGGTGTCGAGCTACTTCGCGTAACGCTTGCCGAGCCATGAATAGGGATGTATGGAAAGAATTCGTCGTTGGCTAAACCTGAAGCCACGGAAGCGCTCTTGAACGCCCGTCAAAATGAGTCCAAAAAACCGGCTAAGTGAAGAGAGACAGAGACATTGGGTCATGATGGCGAGCCCAAGTCTGTGGAGGGAAACGAGGGGCGAGTAGAATATTCGATGGACACCACCACAAATACCAACACAAGGCTGTGGAACGGGGTAACACCAATCAAGCCCCTTCCCGGACGGAGGGTTCACCATGTAAGTGTGGCGGCCGGCGTCTGTGTAGCTCCGAGTCGAGGCTGAAGTGAACAAGCCAACCACGCCTCGAGCCGACGAGGCGTCCAACTTTGGAACATCAGCTGGGCGCGGCAGTGGGCAATAGCACGAGGGCATATCGGCCGGGTATGTCTTTGAGGGGCAGAACCATGTCCATGGCATCCGCGGAGAAGTGGGTGTGGTGCTAACGGGAAGAGACGAATGGATGACGGCGGCCTCAACGATGATGGTGTCGATGTGCGGTGGTGATCACCCGCCTGAGACACCCAAGGCTGGTCGCCCAAGGGCTTCTCAGTTCCGTGGCGTTTTGTGGGGCTAGAAAGTTCAACGAAATGCCGTCCTGTTGGTATTTCGAAGTTCCAAGGCCCAAGGTCGATTGGTAATGGCCACTTCTCGTGCCTTGGCTAGACTGATCGATAAACTGATCAGGAGGTGGATGGATGGATGGCTGGCTGAATGACCGGTCGAGACATCTGCAAGGTCGAGTTTGTGAGCTCCAATAGAGACAGCTTCGGTGTGCCAAGCTGCGAACGCCTGCGAACAAGTGCTGTAGGTAGGTAGTGATGGCCTGCGAAGAAGAGACGCGTACACACAGCTAGCCACCTAGATGCATGATGAGATGAAACCAGCACGCCCTGACAGGCTCGCGACGGCTCGCGACCAAGCACATCTTCACTAGATGTCGTCTGCATATCGACCCTAGCAGATGTTCAGCGGCAGAGATCACAGGCCAAAGCGAGACAAGGTGGTGAAATGTTGGTAGACAGCGGGCAGAGCGGGATCCCGTTGGATGGTGGAGTGGAGATGGCGATGGCAAGGTAAGGAACGTAACGAGCCGGGGAGCCAAAGGCGTGAGGGTGGGTGACGATGGGGCGTGAGCGGAGAAACGGAGAATGCTTGAGTTAGTGGGACGACGAAACGACGATAGGCTAGGTCAGGTGGTAAAGGTCGTGATGACAAGTTCCAAGGCCTAAGCCGCTTCGAAAAGAAGGGGTCTCGAGGGAACTGGCCCCGATTTCACCCGGGGAGCTGATGAATGGATCATGGCCGCATACTTTCTTGGAGGGGAAGAAGGCTGAAACGGGTATCCCGTGTTGGTGCGTGTGCAGCCGACTCCCCCGCGTAGGTACTTCAAGTCGTTGTTGTGTCGTGAACAGAGTCCTACTCGTTGAACTTGGCGATGTCGTCTTAGGTTGTGTTGGAGTGAAGTTGCCTGCCCGTCGCGGGGCTACCTATTTCTGGAAAGAAGGACCCACAGTGGTCCACAACGACGCTCGGACCCCCTCCCTTGGTCTGGAGGAGGGCAACGAGGGGTCTGGTCTAGTCGTTGAGGTGGACGAGGGACCCTGTAACCCAGGGATTTTAGTTGATGGCTCCGGGCACCTCAGGGCGATGACAACCTAGAGACGCTGATGTTTAGCGGTCGACATCCATGGATGGATCCACCTGGCCTGGGTTCCATGAGGCGCCTGGCGTTCCCGATATGGCCTGCATCAACAACCTGCAGATGCACCTCAGAAGCACTCACATCCGTCACAAGCATCATCACATCACCTCACGACTTCTGTCCCTTTGTTCTCCACGGCCATGCGACTTCCCTTGACCACCTTCCACCATGCCCCAACAGCAAGACTGACACGGCACGTCATGCAGAATGTCGTCATGAACTGCACAAACATGGGCTGAAGGGGTGACACAAGCAGCAGCACGGGGGAGGCTGCTTGGGTGGCCGCCCCCCCCTTTCCCCCCCTCTCCCCCTCCCATGTGGCCTGTGGCACCCTCGAGATGTCCGGGGATGGCTAGGATTGGAAACGGAGGCTGCGGGCTTTGGTGTTTCAGGGCGGAGATATCCACCAAAAGCTAGAGGGTTACGGATCTGGCTGCGTACGAGGCCATCGTGTAACTTGATGAACACTGAAAGAATCCTCAATCGCCGAGTTGGGAATCCACCGCAGCCAGCTCTCTGCAGTCAACCGAATACTTTCATCAGTTACGAAATATCTCTGGATCTATCTCTCGCAATACGAGGGAAGCGCGGGAGGTTCGGACGCTGACTGGTGCATCGCCACGGTAAGCTGCGCAAGCTTCAACGCGTCTCGATCCCAAATCGAGCTCGGCGACCTTACCTAGCCCAGGCTGGGCCGGTCTGGGCGAGAGACGGCGAGAGACGAAGAAAGACGGTGATCGACTTGGAGGGCTTGTGCGACGCTTCTAGGGATCCTTGGGTGCATGAGGAGGCGCACATGGGCAGTAAGATGACGACCTGTTGCTGGTCGACTTCTGGGTAGGCGCGAACTGTCTGGATCGTCAAGACGGCGGCGAACAGTCGGTGGGTAATGGGTGGTCAGCGAGACAGGGGTGCGAAGGAGAGCGTTCAATGATGTCTGTCGAGCCCTGTTCAATTCCTTGGAGTGCGAGCGAGGGGGATGGATGCACTCGTCGAGATGGGGAGGACAGAGCATCGTTGTTGAGTAACGCATGTGAAACAAGCGGAATTGAAAGATATGCGCAATTTTCTTAAAAGAATAACAAAATATGACCAGACGATTCAAAATCTTCGGCAAGTTCTCAAGGATTGATACCGTTCCTGTATTGTTGGAAGTGATCATCTGGAAGGGGTGACAGGAACCCGAGCGGGCGCCATGGAGGGGATGATCGACGACCCTAGCCAAGGTTCGGGCGGGATCGGTTTGGACGCCGGGGCATTTGACTGCATTTCTATCCATAGTAGGAGTCAACGAAATGCATTTTATGCAGGCTGATGTGCATATATCGCGAGAAAGGAGTCTGGTTCATATACGGGGTAAGAGTTTGATGGCTTCAGTCACATCAACTACGGATGAACTGGCACAGCGGATCGATGCAACTTGAGATCGATCTATGGTCACAATTTCCCAGAGGTCAACCACGGAAATACGGAAGGCAGAACGAGATCAATCACAGCAATTAGCAACCCAGGATGTTGACTCTGGACAGGAAACGAACTTTGTCGGGAGTCTGTGTGCGTGTGTGCGTGCGTGCGTGCTTGTCGTGTGGGTGAGTGTATGTGTGTGTGTGACCCCCGGTGTGGTCTGATTACCTCGTGGCTGGTCATCTCGACGGCTTTCCTCAGACGAGACAAGAGGGCGACATCCGGCGAGCACAAACAGGCACAGTAAACACTGGTAACATCCATTGAATCACCCAGAAATTTAATTTTCGATAGCCTTGTCGCAAATCCAAGACAACTTAGAAGGTGAAGTTGACAACTTGAAAAAGGTAATCTCCTTGGTGTGGATGGATGCCATCTAGATGACCTTCAGCTTTTGACTACTAGGTACTTACTTCCTAGTAACGGGCAGATAAATGGACGGACTTCACGATGGACCAGGGGCTGGCTTCGGAATCTACCCAGACCTTGCACTTCGTATATGGATCTCTCTCCCGGTTTTACAAGCAACCGCCAAGCACGGGAGGAGGAGGGGAGGGAGAAGGGGGCAAGAGAACCGGGGGGGGGGGCTGTGAGAGTTTCAGAGCAGCTCCGGATGCCTCGTAGGCAGGCCTCTTTTTTCTTGATGGTGAATCATGGCCACCATCACCATCTCCAACCCACCATTTCTGGTTCTTTCTACACCCAACCAGCCAACCACCATGGACCAACAGGCACACGGGGAGGCTTGTACTTTTTCTCAGCAGAGTCACGCTCACATCTCTTTTTGACCCGTGTCTCGCCTCTATCCCCGCCTCCCTTCGCACCCTCAGGCGTGTGTAAACTGAAGGGGAGAGAGAGAGAGAGAGAGAGAGAGGGAGAAGAACATCGAAGAAGAAAGCCATTGGGGGTGCCTTAGGTTGAGACTCGTCGTGGGATGAATGAGAAAAATGCTCAGCCGCATCCCACGCTCCCCTGTGTCTTTAAATATGAACTTGATGCCTACCTAGTTGTGTCGCTGTCTTGTCTCTCGCTCGTTCCGTTCTCCTCTTATTCCCGACCCTTGCCCTTTAAGAATGATCGACTCCAGGGTCGCGTGCCAGATGTCTCTCCCACCATCTCGGGCTTGAGTTGAACAACTTCGTCTCATTTTACATATATTGGGAGCTTGCATCCCACACTACCTATGTCTTGAAACTTCATCTTGTTCCTTACCCGTCGTTACCACCACAAACGCAACAAATACCGGTACCCTTCCCTCTCGCACAAGCACACGACTTGGACGCCATCATCATACCTCTTTCAACGTCATTCGTTTCCGGAAGTCCGGTACATACCTAGTTACCCATTCACTCCTAGGCATTTGACCAGGAACAGAAACCAACAGCGGCAGTGGAGTCTCCCACCTACAATCAATCCACTGAGACTCTCTCACAAGAGCCCGCTACCGCTCCCGGCGTCTTCTCACTGCTGCTGCGTTCTTCGTCTCGCGCAAAATAAAGTACTCAAACAAGAACTTGGTCTGAGCAGCTGACTGCCCGTTGATGCGAGCAGTCGACCGTTCCATTTTTCCCTGCACTCCCCATTTTCCCATTCAGGACGAAATACGTACCTCGGTAGCTGGGGGACTTGCCCTGATCTGAGTGAGGCAGGTACCTTTCCCTCACCTTGCCTTCCGCAGCTCCAGCTTTCAGGTGTCCCCGTTCCTGCCGGCCCGCCTTCCAGGTTCAGCATCATCAGGTGCCTTCTGGGCGCCTTCCTAAACTAAAAAGGACAATATTGATTCCCTCCTTCCGTTTCTCACCTTAAATTCCTCCCATCCTCAACACCAAACTCCAACCTCAACATCTCCATCTCCAACTTCACATCACTATATCCGCCTCTCCTGCGCCGTCCGTCGCTTGGCCGTAACACCCTCGGCGATATCCCGCCCCCAAACCCCGGTAGGTAGTGGTGCCAGTGGACAGTACCTACCTACAGACGGAGGAGTACTACGTACAGTAGGCTTGTCGCCATCAGGTACATCGGCAACGCACATCGGGCACACGAACCACTCAAGTCACTCGACCACTCGACCTTTCTCGAGCCCACCGTCTTCGTCTAGACTGGCCAAGGCCAATTCTGGAAAACCATCAGCGCCCACCCCCACCATTAAACCCATCGTCCGTCGGCCACACCCACCTCCGCCGCTCTCGCCCGCTTTCGCCCACCACGGCCCTCTTTTGCCGCCCGCTCCGCCGCTGTCTTCAGCAGTCTTTTAGCTTTCCTCCGTTTCTGCTTCCTTTTTCCTCTCTTCCTCTCTTCCTCCTCCTCCTCCACCACTCCGACTCGGCCGGCCCCTCTTCGCAAATCCCTTGTTCCTCTCCTCGACGATGCCCGAATACCGCCACACTCGGAGCAGCAGTCTCAGCGTCGCCAACGGAACCCAGGCGAACAGTATGACACCCACCACTCCCCGCTTCGATGGGCCCCGAAGCCCTCCGAGTATGTTGCACACGACCCCCCGCGACTACATAGAAAGCTTCCCGGACTGACACAGGATTCATGGCAGACACGTCCCACGTCCCGTGCAAGTTCTTCCGCCAGGGCGCTTGCCAGGCAGGCAATGCCTGTCCCTTCAGCCACGACCTCGGCGCCGCGGCCGAGAATGTCTGCAAATACTTCGCAAAGGTACGTGCGCCATATCACCCTCGCCTCCTCCCGTCCGCGCCATCCCACACGTCTTTATGCCTACTCTCTTTTGCCTCGCCGCCATGGAAGTCCGATTGACACTAACCATTACGTTTGTCGCGTAGGGAAACTGCAAATTCGGTCCCAAGTGCGCCAATATCCACGTTCTCCCCGATGGCCGACGCATCAACTATGGCAAGAATGGTGTCACGATAGGTGCCACTCCCCTCAATCTTGGTGGCCGAAGCAACCCCGCCTCCACCAACGCTCAGTCTTCAACCAGCGCCCTTACCACCTCGCTATTCCGCGCCGACGTTCCTTCATACACCTCAGCCTATCCGTTCGATGAGCGGCAGCATAGCTTGGGCCGCCAGCCTAGCCTAGAGAATGGACTACCGACCATCGACATGTCCTATTCTGGCTCCAATTACGGCTCCCCCCCGAACGACGATTCTTCACGCTTTGGTCTCGGCCTCTCCCCTGCGAATGGCAAGGGCTTGTCTGTTCTGGATGCCCCTCTTCCTGCCTCCTTCGATTCAAACGGCATCTCCAATGCTGCCCGGTTTCCTGCTGCACCCTGGCCTTCGTCCGTTCCATCCCAGTTTGGTCTTGAATCGCCTTCTCCGTCTCTCAGCAATGCCAAAGATTCTCGCACCTCGGAGACTTTGAAGCTACTCCACACTTCGGCATTTGGGTCATCTGAACATCTCCTGGCCCCCTTGGCCAGTAGCCCGCCGAATTCTCATACTGCCAATAGCGAGGAGTATTTCGGCAGGCGGGCCATGCATTCTTCTCGATTTGCCAAGCCTAGAATGTTGAGCTCCAGCGTGCCTAAAACATCGGTCGATCGCGACTGGGAACCCGAATTCGCCTTTGGAGACGATGATGATAACCTTCCTGAGAACTATGTACCGGAGAATCTGCAGGACCTCCTTACTCCAGCAGAGAAGGCCAGGAGGGGCTCAATGCGAGCCGACGACGTCGAAGGCCTCCCCAAATATGGAAGCCCCATTGGTACAAGCCCCAGCCGCTGGGGTCCCATGTTTCAGCGACAAAAGGAAGAGGAGGATGCCGCTCGGTCTGCCCGAGGAGTCTCGGCGTTTGGACATGTGGGCAGTCCTTTGCGGAATTCCATGCTTGCCCAAGAGATGGGCAGTGGCAACAGCCTGAACCGCCCATCCTCATTGCGCTCCGGGAGTGAATCCATGTCTGTCCTCTCCCAGCAACTCCAGCGCAGCCGCCTCGATGACACTGCGGTCAACTCCAGTCCGCTACTTCATCCCTCGACTGCTCGGACGGGGAGTGCCATCAGCCCCATTGGCAAGGAGCGAGGCATCGAGCGACATGTGTCTAGCGGCAGCATCAGCTCGTCTATGAACGGGCGGTTCACAACTCCCATCAACGAAGATGACGAGATGTTCCACATGGAAGGTATGGAAGAGGATGGCGAGTCGACGACTGCGAAGACCCCGAAGCGGCCTGCGGCCGGCCTGAGCATGGGATCATGGGGCAGCTATGCCGGGGTTGTTGCTGGCAAAGTTTCCGCCAACGGACCAAAGGGGACCAGGGACACTGTGCCTGTGAGCGGGCGATAGTGGTCGCACTACCCCCGGAACACGACAGGGGAGGGGGGCGTTTCCCTTTGCCTCGGACGATGGTCTGATTAATATGAGCTCGCTTTGGGGCCGGTCTTTCGCCCGCTACGACAGAACTCTGCGAGTCTGGCGAGCCATGGCTTGGGTGTACGAGCCCATCGCTACGACATCCATTGCATTCCTTGGGCACCGGGCAGGCAGATTTGCACAACCAAGCAGGCGACACTTTGAATTACAGCATTGGCCAATGGGGAAGAAAAAAAAATCAAGGTTTCATGGCGAATCTATGACCCAGGGCTCCAAAAAAGGATATAGGATACACGGTTGGAGTTTCTTCGTTTTCATCATCTCCAATTTTGCTTCATGTTTGTTGGGAAGAGAGACATCTGCTTTTATTTCGGCCCCTTGAATCAACGGCAAGAGAGTTTGTGAGCCCAGGACCGGAGAGTAGGGCTTACAGGTGATTTTGTCGCTTGATGGGGCCGTCTTGTTGCTGTTTTGGCTTTTGGATAGAATCCAAGATGATTCCCCGAAGGTGGCTTACCTCCTGACATGGAATTGCGAGGATTGGAAGCCGTAACAGCGGCCACCAGGTTGACTTGCTCTGGGATTTTATCAACTCATTTGCATCTAGGAAAGGTTATCTGCGGGAGGTTGGCACTGGATCTTTTGAAAAAGAAAACACGGCACATTGGGGGAGGCTGCAGGATGGAATCTCGTTTGGTTTTGGTACGAGGGGAGGGAGCATGTAATACAAGTTATAAATGTACAGAGGAAGAACAGGCTGAGCTTTCGAGGGGAATAAATGGCCAGCACCTGGGGAGGCGTACCAGGTTAATGATTTTGGGAATCGAAACTTTGCACCCTATCTAATCAATGCGGCTTTTATTCAGTGCATTTTGAGAAGCATGAGGTCCAGTCTCCGTCCCATGAACCCTTGCTTGGCGTATGGCATTGGGTCGTGTGGTTGAGGCTCATCTCATCAGTGCTCATCAGTGCACATTGCTCAAATTCTGTCCAATAGATTCGGCGATAGCGCATAGTATGGGACTCAGTATGAGTAGCAAATAGGTGTGTTTTCTATACAACTAGTACAAGGGTCGCCACAGCGGCCGAAGTTTCCAACATCTACCTCCTCACGCCGCCATTCCCACTTCTCGATACCGCCCTCTCAACTCCTCCAGCTTTTCACAGGATCTCACAGGACCAATGAGTAAGGAAGAAACAAAAAAAAACACATCACCGGGGATGGTCAAGGACCCCATGATGTCACAAAACCGAAGTGTACAGGGCAGAGACATGGATGGTGTAAGAGCCTTGACCCCAAAAAGATCCCCGCGGGTAGCATTTCTTTCTTAAACAGTGGCCCCAGTGACATCTCCTCTTTTTCCCTTGCTGTGAAAAAAAGCCAAACGTCTTTCCCGTCGAACTATTTCCTCCCGCAGCGGCATGTTTAAGTTAAAAAAGAAGAGATAAGGAAAAAGGTGAACCCTTCCTCATAGCGCCGGATGAATTGAGTTCCCCCCAATGTGTCCCCCCCCTCCCCGTTCTTTCGTTTGGCGCCTTTGACGGTTTATCGTGATGGTTGGGGGGTTTTTACATCCTGGTTGTGACAGGATGGTTGGTGATGGGGTTGGGTTGAGTGTAATTGTACAAGGGGGAGGGGGGGTTGGGTTGGAAGGGGTGGGTGATTTAGTGGGCGTCGGGCTGGGCGAGGATGTATTCGACGGCCTGGTTCACTGTGGAGGGTGTTAGTTGAGGGATGCATCTTTTTGAAGAGAGGCGAGGGGTGTGTAAGTACCGGAGTGGATGGAGTCGGCGTCCTTGTCGGGGATCTCGATGCTGAACTCCTCCTCGATGGCCATAACGACCTCAACGGTGTCGAGGGAATCGAGACCGAGGTCGTTGGCGAAGTGAGCGGCGGCCTTGATCTATTGGACTGTGTTAGAGTAGGGGTTACAGGGATTGGAACGATGCATGGCATCGAGGACATACGTTGGTGACGTCGTTGACCTGTGAAGAGCATTGTTAGCTTGTGTTGACTTTGATATAAGTGCAATTGCGTTGCGTAGATATCGGGTTTCTGGAGGGGCAAGTTGAAGCTAGCTAGAACGGCACATGTAAACCAGACATTGGCCCCTCTCTTTCGAGGGAAGCAATGCAGATACATGCAAAGAAGCCATTCTCGAGTCTTCCAACCGAATTGTCTCCGCTCCTCAAGCCCCCCCGCAACCCGATATCTCCGGCTCTCTTCTCACCTTATCAAAGCCCTGCAGCAAGCTCATGATTCGGCCCTCAACCTCCTCCTTGTTCAGGCCAGCACTGGCGCCGTACATCCTCACGCCCTGGAAGCTCTGGATCTTGGGCATGACAGCAGCGACGGACACGCGCGGGGCGATTCTTCGCATGGCGACGGGTCGTGCGGCGACGGTGGCGGCACGGACGGCCGAGCGGAGGACTGTGGTGCGGAACATTGTGGGATGAGGAAATGGAAAAGGTGTTTGTCTGGACAAGCGGGGGAGACGACGAGGCTTGTTCAATTGAGGGCGTCGGAGGACCGAGGGGGGGGTGGCCGTTGCGTGGGAAAAAGGGCGGTTTGGAGAAGAAGTGGTGATGATAAATTTCTCGTTGCTGGCTTCGGGTCACGGAGAGTCGGAGCTAGCTGGGATGGGATGTCACGTGATTGGTCCGGGGAGGAGAAAGAGCCCGCCAGGTACGTATCGCGGTTGGGAGTGGGATATGTCAGCGAGGGGGAGGGATGTCATTGGGTGGGGGAAACCCGAGGATATTTCGGATAGTGGTGGGATTTGATCGAGGAGGGGGGGGATTGAGCTTCAAAACTATGGAATTTGGTGTCTTTTCTAGATATGAGAGTTGATGATTCGATACTTGGTAGAGTCTTTGAGAGGTATCGTTTTTCTTAGATTTATTTGACCAGTTTTGGGAGTTCAATTGTTGCGCAAGTGCGTGATGTTGTGCTACTTAACCGACGTCAGCACAATCCAGCTTGTCCTCATTGGTCCCACCCGGGGGACTAGAAAAGCAGCTTTCATCTTAATGTGCATAGTAATGGGGGATGTGAGGATGGTAAACGGTGCAGACGCCATCGACGTGATTCTGTATAGAATAGCGAAGACAGGGTTGGCACTGGAGCGAGGTAGGTAGAGAGAGAAACCCGATAGAACGATATTCCAACCTTTTACGTGACCATTGATCAGTTCAGATGGGTTTGTTCAACGTGAGCTTACAACTTGCGCGACTCTATCCATCCCCGATCTCGTTCCCTTGCCACTGTGCACCATTGGTCAACTCGATATCCTCACACAAGACCACAGCTCACAACACAACGGCTCAGCCCAACACAACTTCCTAGGGATCTAAGCCGCAATCAAAGGAAACGAACAACCCTCTATTGTTGCTCATGGATGAACCCTAGTTATCGTCCTCCACGCGCCCCGGAACCAAGGATCCCTTCCTCTTCGGCAGTTTGTATTTTTAGATTCTCACTATGAAACAACCGTCGACTTTGTGGCTCCTTCACCTCTGTAACCTCAACTAACACCTTATCTACGGAGTGGTCTGTTGGAATTCACGATAAAAACTTGGGGATCACCTCAGTGCACCAGCTTCAACTGTCTACTTATCATGTCAAGCTTCTTACATCTATATGACTTCCGAAAAAATACACTTATTCAGCAGAGTCCTATATCTAAAACATGGGATTTTATGTAATTTCGTAAACCCGGCAAACGCTTTCCGTTGCGCAGACCACCACGACCCTCGCCCTACCATGTGTCGCAAATAACGTGTCTGTGTAGGCCTACAAGCATCTGCGCCGTCGTCCAAAGTTCGCAGAAAGCGCAATTAACATAGAGGGTGGTCGATACTGTTCTCGTCTTGCCAGGACAAAAAGTCCCATGGCTCGATATAGGCTGACACAACGCTGGAGGGTGGCTGAGGGCAGAAAAATAAATAAATAAATAACATGTCAGCCTGGAGAGGTGAGGTGCTTCATGGTTGGTTGGATTATCTGGTGACTGTGGCTGTGAACGAGTCCGTGAACTTGTTGGCACAAGAT
Organism: Fusarium robinianum; assembly: GCA_013623725.1. Lineage (NCBI taxonomy): Eukaryota > Fungi > Ascomycota > Sordariomycetes > Hypocreales > Nectriaceae > Fusarium > Fusarium robinianum. The sequence goes on along the minus strand of JABFFI010000598.1, from coordinate 36,125 downwards.
CCCCGCCAAGGATGCATGTGTCCGTCTGCTGGACTTGAGTGATTAGTGGGAGGGAGTACATAGGTGTGATCGACCCATGAGTTTCGTATATATTGTGCAAGGATACCGCATAGCTTATAAGTTGTTGTCGACAACCCATTCTCAACTAGGCTTCCAACCAACGCACACTTGGAGCACTTCTTTTCGGGTATCGGCCAAGGAACAATAATACCCCCCTTTCCCACCATGAAGCTCCATCTTCTTGCCTTCGCTCTCTCTTCATCAGCCTGTCTCATCGTGTCAGACTACGTTCCCCGTTATCAACGGGCCCTCATCTCCCGCGATGAAGTCCGACCAGATTTCCCCGTTGGCACTATTGACCGTTTCGAGAACGGCACGATCATCCCCAGGGGCCTCTCCACTGACGACCGCGACCTCCAGTCTATCCTAACTCCCAAAGAAGTCTCCTCGGCGCTGTTCGGTCTCGCCAACGGCTTCAAAGACGAGGTCAAACTCTTCAAGGCCCCTCACACCACATATAATCGCGCTAAAGTCTTTGGTGTGAGCATCGGAGAGAACCCCCGCTTGCTTGTCACCAGTGGCGTGCATGCCCGTGAGCGTGGCGGACCCGACAATGTGCTCTACTGGATTGCCGACCTGCTGCACGCGAGGAAGACCAACACGGGCCTCAAGTACGGGAAGCAGACATACTCGGCCGCGCAGGTCCGCAAGGTCCTGAGTGCGGGTATCGCCATGATCCCGCTCGTCAACCCCGACGGCGTCATGTTTGACCAGGCCACCGACAAGTGCTGGCGCAAGAACCGCAACCCGTCGAGTGCGATGGGCCACGACGACAACATCGGCATCGATATCAACCGCAACTTTGACTTCTTGTGGGATTATGAGGAGGCCTTTAGCGAGGATGCAGACACATGGGGTTTGGCATCGAAGGATCCGGAGAGCGAAGTCTTCCATGGAACCGAGCCGCTCTCTGAGCCCGAGTCAAAGAACGTCGCCTGGGCCATGGAGAACTTCAAGAGCCTGAGCCTCTTTGTCGACGTTCACTCCTTTGGCGGAAGCATTCTCTACTCGTGGGGAGATGACGACCCTCAAACCAAGGACCCGAACCAGAACTTCCAGAATGCGAATTACGACGGACGTCGTGGCGTCCCAGGAGACGACGAACCCCGCAAGAAGGCGTACAAGGAGTACATCGAAAAGAAGGACCTCTCCCTGCAGAAGACGCTCGCGAACCGGATGAGTGCGGCCATGGAGCTCGCGGGCAAGACCCTGTACGAGGTCAAGTCTTCTTTCGGCCTGTACCCAACCTCAGGCGGCAGCACTGACTACGCCATGGGACGGTACTACGGCGGTAAGTGCCGCGCGAGCAAGATTCAAGGCCTCACGATCGAGTTTGGCGAGGAGAGCGGGTCGGCAGTGTGTCCGTTCTACCCAAGCAGGGAGCAGTACCACATGTGGATGAAGCAGGTTGGGTCCGGTCTGATGCAGGCTGCGTTGACGGCGGCGGATATGAAGCTTGTGACGTACGACGCTTGTGACGAATGATTGTTAAAAGGGCGTGAGCGCTCGGTGTGGGTTGATTGGTGATGGCGTTGAGAGGGTATAGAGCATGCGGGCGAGATCAGAGCAAGGGGCATGGTCATAGTCGGGCAGTTGTCGTTTTATATTCTATGCTGTTCCTGAATTAGTTGTCTTCTTCACCTCGATGTCCAAGAGTCGTTTGGAACTCACCAGATTTCCTTCCATGGCTGTTAAACCGTCATCTGTGAATGCTCCTCACATGTCTCCATTTTCATCAACTTGACGCAACTCGAGAACACCACGGCTTGAGTGACAAAGGGGCATTTTCTGAAGCTCTAGATTATATACATCTCTCTCCCTCCGCCGTTCGGAAGCCTCGTCTTGCCCTCTTGTCAGAATAATGCTGGCCCTCTTACCACCAAAAATGTGTGAGTGTGTGTGTGTGTATTGCTACAGCGTTGGCGTTCCAAATGAACCCAACTCATAAAACGAACACAAATAAAATCCAATTCGGGTCTCCCACTTCCTCTTCTTTCCTTTTAAAGACGCTTCCTTTCTTCGGTTTATCGGTACGGTGCGTCGGCGCGGATGGCGGCTGCGAGCTCAGGCTCCCACTTGTCTCCGTTGGAAAGGAGTTTCTCTGTTGAAGTGATGTTAGCCGAAGGGTCTTGGCAAAACCGCGCAAGTCCGAGTTGCAAGAACAAGACTAGGACACCATGCAAAGAGTAGATGAGGGGGGCAATTGAGGGCTAGAGATTCCAATTGAACTCTTTTCGAGGGGAAAAATGCCGCTGAAGGTAGTGGAACGCACCCTTGTTGTACAACAGCTCTTCTCTCGTCTCGGTGGCGTACTCGGCGTTGGGGCTCTCGACAATGGCGTCGACGGGGCACGACTCCTGGCAGAAGCCGCAGTAGATGCACTTGGTCATGTCAATGTCGTACTTGGTGGTTCGGCGGGAGCCATCGGCTCGCTCTTCGGCCTCAATGGTGATGGCCTGGGCGGGGCAGATCTGTTATCCCGGGAGGGTCAGCAAGTTGAGCTTCTCGGAAGGTCGGAAGTTGAGGGGTGGCACATACGGCCTCGCAGAGCTTGCAGGCGATGCATCGTTCTTCGCCAGAGGGGTATCGTCGGAGGGCGTGCTCGCCACGGAATCGGGGGGAGATGGGGCCCTGGGTTCGTGGTCAGTTGAGTCCCGGTCCAGGCGGAAACGGCTCCATTGAAGGTCCGGTATCTCGCATACCTTCTCGAAGGGGTAGTAGATGGTGTAGCTATCCATTCAATCAGCATCCCCCGCTTCCAATTATGTCCCTGGGCATCGTGGGTCGAAACGTACGGTGGTCGGAAGAACTGCTCGAGCAGCAAATACATTCCCCTCGCCATCTCGGTCATGAGGAAAAACTTGCCCACTCGGTCGAGGGTGCTCTCCTTGTCCCACGACCACTGCACCTGTCTGCTCGTCCGGAAGTTGGCAGGGGGAGGGCCGTTGGGCGTCGCATAGCCTCGCTGCTGGATGAGGAGTACCCTCGCGGCCACAAGGGAGCTGGAGACCGAACCCGAGAGCTGTCGTCGCGCCAGCATGGCGGTCGAGGCCTGAAGAGCCGGGGCCATTGCGATGCCGATACCGAGGGAGGAGCGGAGAGGGGTCGGAAGATCGAATCGGCGAGGACGAGGGCAATTGACGGGAAGGTCAATTGAGGCGAGATCGAGGCGGCTGGAGACGAGGATTTGACGTGATAGATGTGTCGGCTCGGGAAAGTTGCTCAGGCGGGTTTAGGGATTACAATGCTAGGCATTTGATTGGGTGGTGATTGTTCTCGTGATTTGTCACGTGAGCCTCCTGCTGAAGACAATGACTAGACCGTGTGCCAACCTTGGAAAGCTCAGGGAGACAAGTTATGGACAACTTCTCAATTCATTTAGAAAGCACAATTGAATCACCAGGAATTCAGTTGATCCATCGCATTGCCATGAAAACTTGGGTCAAGGTGGCGACATCCTTCATCTGCTTCTCTCTACTCTCCAACCTCTCTCTGGCGGCATCTGTTAGCTTCGCCATTCATTCGTTCACCATCTTTCCACTTTTGCCCCTCCCTAGACTCAAAGACGTTCTGATGACGCCGCTATATGATCAGGTATAGGGGCCGAGTACTGAGGTATTCAGTTCCCCCAAGTTGACTCGGAGCTGCTCCGCTGATCTCCGGGATGCCCCACCTGGACTTCGGCGGAGGACGCCGGCCAGAAGCTCCGGTGAGCCGGATAGGGTATACCCCTTAGATCTCAACTGCGTATTTCTCGCGTGTGATGACACTCGGCTGCCAATTTTCCAATAGAACAAAGGTAAGATGACCTCCAACTATTCTCAATACCCGTTAACCCCTCCGTTCAACGTCCTCGAAGTATGGATCGTATGGCAAGAAAGGACGTGCAAACTGGGCAAACCTCTCAGGCAGTCCGTCGTGCCAAGCATCTACACGATGACCCGTGATATCGTTCCCGTACGCAATTGAGAAGAGATATACCATGGCCTTCCTGTACTTCCCAACACCTGTCCTCTGGTGAATCTCAGCACTGAAGTTTATTATCAGCTTTCTTTCACAAGTGCTGTGCGGGCTGGGCTATAGTGCTCACTTCAAGATGGTTTCCGCTGAGAGAATGCCTCGAAAGTCCCAGCTGGATAGGCATTGGCCGTCCCAATGTCGTAGGGCGAGTTCCGCTTTCCAGGAGGTTGGCGCTTCTTTTGGTGAAGAGAGGGACACCTCGCGCACCCAGTTCCATCCTCGACCTGGGATCACATCGCTCTCGAAGTATATATCGTCTAAATTTGTTACATATTGGCCTTCTCCCCATCGAATACCCCCAGCTTGTATTTGGCATGGCAGATCCCTAAACAGAACCTTCAGATCCAAGGCCCAGAGTGAGCGCTGGATGTCTTTGGGATCACTGTATGCTTCGAGTGTCATGGTCCAGCCCCAGTCGTTCGTCCAACCAGGCTCGTCCTGCGCGTCCTGCCCAAGACTGATATTGTATTCAATCTCACCACTTGGTAGGAACTTGCAGCCCATGGGAAGTTTAGGCTTTCTCCTTGACTCCGTTCTGGGCTGCCGTGAACACGCCTCGCGCAATCGACGAAGTCCATTGCTGCATTTTGTTCGCACTCTGGTGGCATTCCATTCAGAACTAGTTGATTCTGGGACCATTGACCATGGCGTTGTAGCCACAGTAGGATCTCTGCCCCGGATCCATTCTTGTAGTGCGGTGCTCCATGACAACGACTGAGTTGGGATGTTGGAGTAAGTTGATGGCTGGATACAGATGCAGTGGCCCGGTTCAGCGCCGGAAACGTGCTGGTCGTGAATGATGGTTTGATAGGCCGGCGGATTGTCCGAAGGAGAGGCGCCAGCCTCCGCTCCCGATGAGTTCTTCATGTCTCGTCGACACCAGCCAAGCGATGAGCCGTCGCGGGGGGGGGGATATCACGATGGCAAAGATTTTCTGATTCTAGGAGCGCCAGGGGAGTGGTGTGAAGACGTGGGGATCCTTGAAACGAGGAACAGTCAACAGTCACGGCATCATTCAACAGGACATCACGTCGCTACGAACTAATTAACTATTATCTATATACCTAGGAAGAGGTAATTTCTCTCGCTGAACTGTGGAAACCAGTCATGTGACTCGAGGCAGACTATACAAGGTTGATGCTCCTTTCATCATATATCCCCAGACGAACTTCAGATCATCAATTACATCACCATGTCATTCTTTCATGGGCCAATGCCAAATACCAATTCCGAGTTCAGTGTGTCAATCAAGCTTAACAAGGTGCTTGATTTGGAGATTCGCATGCTCATTCATCAAGTCCGTAAAACCCCAAAACTAGGTAATTCCGATGTCGTAAACGTCGTATCCGTCCCCCGATCTTCATCATCATAAGCAATGCACCCCCTTTCCTAAACTCCAACGCACAAAATGCTAGTACATAGACAGCTCCAGTAAACCAAAACCTTTCACCCAATTATCATCTAAACATCACCCAAAGAAAAAAAAACCCCATTGCATGTAGTTTAGAAACTCTTCTCCCATGCCCCCCACCATACACCCATGTTGGCAGCAACGAGGAGATCCAGCATTTTCAAGCCATCAGGATAAATAATGAGCTTCCCCAGCTTGGCTTTCCGACCACGGCTTCCACCGCCGGCCTTTTCCTTGCCGAGGTTCAGGTCGAATGGCGAGACCATGCCGTCGTCCTCGTCGTTGTTGTCGTTGTTGCGGCGGAGGAGCTTGTTGAAGTGCCCCTGGAGCTGACTCTTGACCTCCTCGCGTCCTTCAGGCGTCTTGAAGAGATCCCTGGTCGGTAGACTGAAGCGGATCTCGCTCATGGGCGCACCGCCGGTCTGGGTCTGGCCGGCGTTGTCTTGGTCTATTAGCGGATTGAAGGCGGCCGGCTCGTCGTTGAGGACGTGGTAACACCGGAGGCTGCGTCCCGCGGCGCCTGTGCGGAATTCGCATCGACCGTTCCAGGGACTCGTGAAGATGTATCCTCGAGGCTTCAGGCCGGGGCCTGGGTGGAAAGCGATGTGCGGCTCGGTAGGGGACTCCGGCTGGGCATCATAATCCATACCCTCCTGCTCTGGACGCTTCCAGTTGCTCGCCCAGCTCTTGGTGTAGCCCATGACAACCTGTCTCGAAATCACGACTCCTCCGTCCCGAGGCAATTGTTCGCCCGCCGCGAGTCCGTCACCAGGCCCCGCATCGAAACTCCTTCTGGCGGGCATACCACGGAACTTGCCATACCCCAGGTTCTCAATCTGGATGTTGATGGGAGGGTTACCTGTACCGGCTGGTTGGGTGATGGGTGGTGCGGGGGTGAACAGTGGGATCGATTCTTCCTGTTCTTGCTGGGGCGTGTCGAGCTGATGAGAGGAAATGTGCCCGACGTTCCACTGGTTGCCTGTGCTCGGGTCGCGACGTATCAGAGCCAAGGTGAAGGGGTTCTTGAAGTTGCCTTCAAAGACTTTCCTCGGAGACGGAGATCGGGCAGGCATGTTGCCCATCATTGCTGCGGCTTGAGCTGTCGTCGGCATCTGGTCGAAATTCGAGACTCTTTGCTGGTGCTGCTCCGGTCTACGTGGTTGAGGCTCGTCGCTATGATCGAAATTCGACACTCTTTGCTGGTACTGCTCCGGTCTACGCGGTTGAGGCTCGTCGCTATAATAACCGGCGGCAGGGCTCGACATGGGCCTAGGTCCTGCTGGTCTTCCGGGAGTTGGAGCTCGAAGGCCGGGCGACGGTCGTGGCGGGAGCGACGGGGGATTCTCGTCCGAGCCGGGCTCTCGACCAGGCCAGGCGGGGGTCATCCGAGAAGCATCATAGGACGAGTTGACAGAGTGACCACGCCTTCGCGTGTGTTCGGGACCGTCGTTTCCGAATCCAGGCACAGGGAGGTGTTCTCGGCTCGTGGCGGTCAAGGGAGTAGCTGACCCGGGGAGAGGTTTTCGAGGAATATTTCTCACGGAGGAACTCGAGTCGCTGGAGGATCGGTGACCATCGTCGCGAAGGGGGGGAGGACCGGGGAGGTTCAGCGTGGGCGCTTCGAGGTGGACGTAGTAGAGGCAGTTTGTGACATCTTCGATTGAGACGTTTTTGAGCTGGGGTTTGAAGGGGGAAAGAATGATATCTGGAGGTGTTAGTATTAATTGGTGGTTGTATGGTGTTTGTATGGTGCTTGAGAAGAGAGTTTTTGTTTCTTACCTCGAGTTCCGGGAACTCTAGATATGTAGAGTACTAGAGGCTCTTGTGGCCCTTGAGATGGGTTAATGGGGTATTGAGGCGGGTTGCCCGCAAGCTGGTTGAGGGAGGTGAGGGAATGAGCTTCCATATTCGGAGCTGATGAATCTCGGTCTGTCAGAGAGACCAGACCGGCGGCGGCGAGCGGGGGGGGGGAAGGTGGAGTATTTGAGAGGAAACCCGGTAGCGATAACGGACAGAGGGGAGAAGAAGATGCGAGTCTTGCTCCGTGTCGGAAGGATTTTGGCTTATATGCAAGTAGGGAAGTCAATGCTAGCCACCTCGGGGTATTAGTCGTTCTTGTTTAGATAAGGAGGAGAAAGAAAGAAAGAACTGAGCGGAACGGCTAGGAGTCTAGAGAAAAATAGAAGAGATATAAAGAAGAGGCCTGTTCAGCTGAGAGTGTGCCTCGTTGGGTGGGAAATCGGGCGGCTAATATTGATCCAGTGAATGAATGGTGGACGGACTGGACAGACAGTGAAACGAACGATGCACCAGAACAACGACGTGGCAGGAAAAAGGAGGAGGGAGAAATATTGGAATCTTGGCAAGACAAGGCAGCTTGCTCCCCTGTGTCGGTTTTGCATTATTGCTGTTATTTTTTTTATTATTTTACTACGTACGTACCATAATTTCGAATCATCGCCCTTGACTTCCCTCGTGAGGAGGCCGAAGAGGGCGAAGACCCAACGTCAGCTGGCGTGGTGGCTGTGCTGGGTGGATTGGGGATTGGATTTGACAGGGTCTAAAGCAAGCCTTTTTGTTCTGGACTCTGAATTTAGTTGGGTTTTATTGCTTCTTGGCTGAGGCTGAATGGTATGGTATTTTTCTTGTTGTTGCCTGAGCGCATCAGCTACGAATACGCACGAAGTAGTATAGGCAGGTCTGAGTGAAACGCTGTCCTCAGTATAAGAGTACGGGCGACACTGAATAGATGCAGAAATTAGGTCATCTTGAACTCCCAACCTCGGTGGATATTAGTCGTACTCCTACATCTATCCGGCCTCCTCAGGCAAAAAACAAACACAGCCCAGTTTGAGGTGGCTAACATGGTGTAAAAAATAAATAAAAAAAATCACAAACTAACACTCCGCAGACACACCATCATCAACGTGGTACCACTGAAGCATTGTTACCCAAACCGGAGAATCATGCCGGATACTGGACAATACTCCGTATCATGTTCTCAGTCAGTTACGTATGTATCAGTTTATTCTTTTCGTGCTTCGTGCTTCGTGCTTCGTCCTTCGTGCTTCGTCCTTCGTCGCCCAGCCGGCACAAGCGGCCGAGGGACGGAAGACGGAAGGCGTTGGTGGAGACGCGTCAAAGGTGGCAGGGACGCGCACCCAGTCGACGTCACTTGGCGGGAGCACTAATACCCTAAGGTTACAGGGGCAAGGGTCCCTAGGTACCTAGGTACCTACCAGAGGCACCTACCCGCGGAGGCCGGACCAGGAGGTGTGGCGGTGGTGGCTTAGATTTGAGGCGCACTGTGTTGGCCAGCATGAGCGACCTGACCCATTGATGCAACACAGCGTTGTGACGGTGGCTGAGACACAGTCAATCTTACCTTACACACTGTACCTGGGTCGTTATTCTTACTCGTCATCCTTCACCTCCATCAACCATACCTATGGACCTAAGGTAGGCAGCCCTTTTTTTTCCCCATCGTAGGCTTCACCTTTTTCCCATTTCGGATCACTTGATTCAGTCAACCCCCTTGTCAAAGCCTCATTTCGTCAAAACTCTCTACCTTGCCACTTCCCAGAATAGGTGTCATCCTCGGCCTTGTTTGCCATCACATGGATTGCACTTCGTAGGAAGTCGGCGCCTCGGAACTGACACGTTCATGCCGGTATTGCCATGCTTCGGCACGTCTCCCTGTCCCGAGCTACCGTCACGGAGAGTGGGTAGCTTCCGTTTGGATGGGAGAGCCATCTGTCAGAAGGAAAGGATCTTCATTCCATGAGGATCTAGCAAGTTCACTCCACCAGATCATGATCATATGAAACTCTACAACGTCACGAAGATGACGAAGTCTCGTGTGAGCTGGTCAAGTAACCGGTATCAATCAATCTTCATTCCTTTTTTAGATCTCTGATGTGTGTTGTCAACGCTCCTTGAACACGTCCAACTATTTCCTTCCTGCAACGCATCAAACATCTCCAATCCGAGGAGAAACGACAACTACTCAGCCACTCATCACTGATCCCACCACACGAAATCACGACCCAGTCGGATACGAACCACCCTCGCAGTTTGGCGTCGCAGTATCGTACAAGTACTCGGTTCCCGCGCATCCACCGGGACATTTCCCTCCGCATGGGAAGCTCAACGTCGTGGTGGGAACCGCCGCAGGGCACCCACACTGTGATTTAATAGTCGAGATGGCCAGGCACTTGGGCATTGCGCACGTTGAGCAGATATCGACCTTGGCCGTGACAGTAGGGCAAGGCTCCTCCGTTGTGATGGGTGGCTCGCCATAGCTCGAGGCATAGAAGTATGATGTGGTTGCACATCCGTCGGGGCACTTCTTGCCCTTGCATGGATATGAAGTCGTGAAGGTGGCTATCTTGGGTGGGCAGGAGGCTGGGTTGGAGATGGTCGTGTAGTAGAGACATTCCTTGACCGCGCATGTGGAGCAGAGCTCAGCGGTGGTGGTGACGGTTGGGCAGGCTGGTTTGCAATCTTTTTTGCCTGCCTCTGCGAGGGGAGCTCTGTAGATGTGTTAGTGACTGTGTGGTGATGCTAAGGCGAGTTGGAGTAGAGGTTCCTGGCATGGGGTTCACTTACGCAACAAGCAGTGCACCGAGAACAAAGCTCTTCATTGAGGGCCACATGATGTAGATGATTTGATTGATGGAGAACGATGATGTTGAAGGTGAGTATTGGAGGTCTAGAGGGAGACGACGATCATATATGTTGACGAGCACCGATGCGAGAGCGTCATCTAGTGTCACAATCCTTTCATAACGGGATCATCACGAGCTATATATATCTAAAACCCTCTGGTACAACGGCCACATCTAGATCGGCCTCCTAGCAATCCCCTCTCCTTGCGCAACTGAAACCACGATGACCCGTCATCAATTCTCCCGACAGTCGTCCCGTCCCATAGCCCGACTTCCGGCACAGCTAATCAAAACCCCGCAACGAGACAAAAGGGTAGATCATTAATTAAGCAACGAATCGAGAGAGTGCTCTGCTCAGGTGGCTGCAACCTGAGACGTTCCCCTCTGCACAATGCGGGTGATACGAGGACGCCAAGGTCGAGGGCAACGCAAGAAAAAGGTGAGCTGAAAGGAGGGACAAGAGAAGGGACTCCACTGCGCGCATACCGCCTCGTCCAGAGAGACAAGGCGGATTCTTTTTGGGGGAGGGGACGATCAATCTGCCGGCAGGTGACGGAGGTGAGGTAATTTACTAGCTTGCATATGGATGATCGTCAGATAGAGAAAAAGCGGACGATGAAAAGCGTCGCATGAAGGTGTGGCAGCCCAGGGTAGAAAATCCGGGGTCGAGGAAGACTAGTCAACAACGAATCGTAAAGCGTGGAACCGGATATGGTGATGTAAGTCGTGTAATTGAAACGTGAGTTAGATTGGGTAGGGAAGAAATGATGACCCGGCGATGTACAGAAGACCCTGACGATCAAGTCGCTGGATGGGTTAGAGAGCTGAGAAGGAATACGAGGCCGATGATGCAACATCTTGATGGGACGCCAGGATATGCTATGTAAATGAGAGAGTAGGTATCCGATCTGCTGGATTGAAGATCAAGTGATGAATTTGTTGGGAAGACTGGTGCGTGGCCAGCCGTGGCACCGTCCTTGGCAGCATCATAACATGGATGAGATGCCTGATCATAAACTTCAAACTTGGGACAGGTAGACAGACAGTACGCCACCCAGGGTCTGTTAATTACACCTCAGAAGGGGAAGTAGTTCACTTTCTGAATGGGAGGATAATGAGATGAATATTAGTCCCCGAACCTCAAGGTTCGATCCCGGGGCGGTAAGCAATATGTTTCAGATACACATGGAATAGTACCGAGCACTCTCGGGATGGGCTTGTCTAATTCGGGATCACTAGACCTGGTCGCCGAATATATCTCCGAATCACGGCAGAGAGGACATGACGGTAGGGCAAGATGTCCCGAGAGGGGAATTATGCCCGCTGACCCTAAGCTATATGAACTGTAAGACGGGTAGATAATTGGGTAGACATAGATAGAAAGGTCGTGATGATGTATCTGGGAGGGCAGGGTATTTTGCACACTGTCTAGGTACTGTCGAGTTCGTGAAGAGTCATCTAGTTGATCAGAAAAGTACCATTTCATAGAGGCAGACGTACCCCACAACACCGTCTATTTTCCCTTCGATCCGTAGTCAAGGTCTTTTATCTAGGTATGTCTATCTTTCTACCATCCCGTCCCTCGGCATCTCACTTCCCAGGTCCAGCTGCAAGTGCTTCCACCACGACCTCATCCAAATCCTCATCCTTCAGACCCAACTCCTCCATCGCGAACCCATCCCTCTTCGTCCAGTCCGCATCCACCGTCCCCAACACAAACACAATCTCCTCCATCACATGGTGCGTGTACTGGGCCTGCAGCTTCCGGCTCGCCTCCTCCAGGTAGGCCTTCGAGTCGAGGTACTCCCGCTTCCACGTCGTACCCGTGGCCCTCTCCAGCGCCGCTAGAACCTCGTTCTGTGACTTGCGGAAGCTCTGCACGTACATGAGCCGGTTGCGCGTGGTGTCTGGGCGGCGGAGCACGGCGACCAGGGCTTCCGCGACCCGACGCAGTGTGGAGGCCGAGGCGGGCACGTCGCCCTTGTCAAGGATCTCGGCGGTGTGGTTCTTGAGGTCGAAGTGGAGGAGGCCGTCGTGCAAGCCGTAGTCGAAGAAGTGACCACACACGAGCGCCGTCCACGAGAAGCCCGGTGTCTCGGCGGCGACCTCCTCGCACCGTTGCCGCACGGAGTCCTTGTCGGAGTACAACTTCAGCAGGCGCTTCGGCTCGGGGTCGCCGGCATCACAGCTGCCAAAGTCGGCGGGGATGAAGCGCTTGACGCCGGCCTTGGCGGAGGCTTCGAGGAGGCGGATGTGTTGGGAGACGTCTTTCAAGGGGAACGAGGCGATGACGACGTCTTGGCCTTGGAGGGCGGGGACGAGGCCCTCGATGCTCATGTCATCAGGGATGGTGATGATGTTGCAGGAGGAGGCGTGGGCGGGAGTTGAGGTTGAGGATGCGCGTTTGGCGATGGAGATGTCGAAGGAGTTGGAGGCGACAAGGCCTTCGAGGAGGACGGTGCCGAGGTTGCCGTTGGCGCCGACGAGGCAGACCTTTTTGAGAGACATGTTTGAGATTTTGACAGAGAGAGTGAATACAGACTTGAATGTAATGAATGAATGTGTGTGTGTCCCGGGAGTTATTGTACAGGTGTTGTGAGAAAGACGGTTGTTTGACGATCAGGAGACAGATTACTGTTTAAGGACTCTGGCGGGCGATGATGAAATCCAATGTTTGGCGGGGTAATTAGCAATTCAATTGAACGCGGGGCACCAATTACTTCATGCAGATCATTGCTTCATATTCCACCAAAGAGCTGAAGTTATCACTTGAAAGCTGTGGAGATGTCGGACTGCCCCTCCGATGTAGGCCATCGGGACGCGATTCCGACAAGCGTCATTGAAGTCTTTGACGGACTATGGGGTCAACACTTTGCGGAAGGTGTTTCCGGTGACTCCATGAAACTAGGAAAGAGCAAGGAAACGGACGGGAATGGTTTCCATAAAGTATTGATCCCCTGGGACACACCTCGGTACTCGCTCCCAACGGGCCCCGAGCCTCGTCTCCGGAAGCGAGCTCCGGACCCGGGTCTTGGCACTGGTTATCTCCGGCCGCGAGATCCACTCGGCCTCCGAGACTTGGAAGGCAGTGTGCTAGTCTATGGTGCACATGGTGGTCCTAGGTGGTTGATAAAGAGTTGACGTAGTCGATTCTATCGGACGTCGAAGAGTAGACCAAGGGTTCCCATCGCCAGCACTCGTCCTCTCAGGACTCAGCACGCCAAAAGTAAAGACTTACAGCTAGATGGGAGCATAGAGGTGTATTTAATAATCTTGACAGAGTAGGAAGATACTCAACTTACCTTGATCTATAGTGAAGTATTTTAGTATTGGCCTATAAATCGGCGGGACGCCAGAAGGACATCAGGGGACTCTCCCTCCATTGATCGTCAGTCCCAATGACAGCCTCAATGGTGCCCATCTCGCGCCTGTACTTGTATTAAATCCGCAAACGCCAGGTGACTGACCATCTTCGTCTCTCACCTTGCATTTGCTAATCTTGCTGACGGAATCGGCGGGAGACCTGTCTGAGGTCATGATGAATCACATCACTCCTTGAAGCTATTTAAAGGCGATTGACCTTCCCTGGCTCAAATGGAAAAACCGGCACTTATCAATATCTGAGAAAGAAAGACACCATGGCAGACAAAGACATCATCCTCATCACCGGCGCCAACACGGGAATTGGACTCGAGACCGTCAAGGAACTCTTCCGCTCCCCAAAGGCCTACCACGTCCTCCTCGGCAGCCGCACTCCCGCCAATGCCGACGCTGCGATCGCCCAGATTCACGAGGAGATTGCAGATTCCAAAAGCACAGTCGAGCCTGTTCAGATCGATATCACGGATGATGAATCTATCGCAAAGGCTTTCGAACTGGTCAAGTCCAAGTTTGGGAGGCTGGATGTTCTTGTCAATAACGCAGGTAGGCATTCTGTGAACTGGCAATGGACGTTTTGACATACTGACCGCTCTGGAGGCGCGAGCTTCGATTCCGTCTTTGACAAGGACGTATCGAACTTTCGCACGTTATTCAACAAGACCTACGACGTCAACGTCTCCGGGACACAAGTAATGACTGCTACCTTCGCGCCCCTTCTCCTTGCCTCTGCCTCCCCGCGTCTAATCTTCCTCACGTCCGGGCTCTCCACCCTCCAAGGCTCCTCCGTGACGCTCATCCCCAAACTCGCCGGCGAAGTGAAGCCCGGATGGCCCAAGCCCGGACTCCCGACAGCCGCGGCGTACCGCTCGAGCAAGGCAGCGCTGAACATGGTCATGGTGTCGTGGAACTTGCTGTTGAAAGAGGATGGTGTGAGGGTCTGGAGCGTGAGCCCGGGGTTTTTGGCCACGGGGTTGGGAGGGATTCCTGAGGTGCTGAAGAAGGCTGGGGCGGGGGATCCGAGGGTGGGAGGGGAGTTGGTCCGGATGGTTGTTGAGGGAGGGAGGGATGAGGATGTGGGAAAGGTGGTGACGCAGAATGGACAGGTTCAGCCGTGGTGAAGTGGTCGAGAGAAATATTGCTGGTAGTGATTTTGGGAAGCATATCCAAGCTTGGCTATCAAGCTCATCGACCGAAATGTCAGCTATGCAATAAATTCACTTCATACATACCGACCTCTTCGCTGTCCTACCATTCACCTCCCGCAACATGAGCACCATAACCTCCAGCCCAGCCTTCACAAACCTCAAATACCAATCGCTAGCTAATCATCCCCATCTCACTTAACCTCACATTTCTCATCCTGGCTTAAAACACTTAAAACATTCTTCCCCCTGGCAACCCGGACGACGTAAGCCCAAACCCATCGGGAGGCGGTTGTCTCAGACACTCCCGTAGAAGCGCCGCCCATTGTTGGTCGCCGTGGTTTGGAATGAGAAAGTGTCTCCGTGGGCGCATTGTGAGGAGCGGGATGGCGTTGCGCTGTGATGATCCCGCGTTCCTGAGATGGTGAGTTGAGTGTCTTAATCAGTGGACGTCAAGAAGATGTAAGTAGTGAGGACGGGGTTGGGATCGGGTATATAACTATCACAAATCGTCATACAGACCTAAGCTTACCATCATCAACACAACTCAATCCGACTTGTTACCTGGACAAAGCTGGTCTTTTCGTCCCTTCAACACCAAACTCCGAATCTCCAACAAGACTCTTCGCCCCCAAACCAAGCCCAACCCACCCAACATGTCCTGCTCCATCCTCACCCTTCTCACCCTTCTCACCACCATGGTCTTCTCCCACTCTACCTCAGGCTTCGAATACGTCGGCTGCGTCAAAGCCCCCCCCTCCTCGTTCCCCGTCTCCATCGCCTTCCTCCGGGGATATACAGCAGACCAGTGCGTCTCCGCCTGCTCCGGCTTCTCCAACCTCGCCGCCCTGGGCGGAGGCTGTTACTGCGATGACCCCGAGGATACCACGACCGTGAGGTTCAAGTTCGTCGACGAGAAACTATGCTCTGTGCTCTGCCTTTCCGATGATGAGAGCAGCGGTCGGTGCGGCGGTGAAGAGGTGGGAGTCTTTAACTTGTACATGATGCCGGGCAGTCAAAAGGCGAAGGCCTTGAACAAGAAAGTCTTGAGGGACGAGATGTGCCCCCCTGAAGGATGTGACGGGGTCACCTCGGTGGTCCCTCCTATTATTCCGACACCCACCGTTGTCGACTTTTGTCCTCCTCAGGGTTGCGCTGTTCCTACTCCCGGACCTACTTCGAACTCGACAGGCAACGGGTGCCCCTCTGGAGGCTGTGCGCCTGGCAATGGCGGCAAGGGTGGCTCGAACCCCGGAGGTTCTGGTTCGTCTAAAAACGGGTCTGGAGGCTCTGGAGGTGCCGGAGGTGCT
Organism: Fusarium robinianum; assembly: GCA_013623725.1. Lineage (NCBI taxonomy): Eukaryota > Fungi > Ascomycota > Sordariomycetes > Hypocreales > Nectriaceae > Fusarium > Fusarium robinianum. Next base: position 20,134 of record JABFFI010000598.1, on the reverse strand, counting down.
GGGGGAGATTCCGGAAGTGAAGCTGGGGGTTCTTCTGGAGGCGATGCTGGAGGTGAGGGCTCGGGTGGTGATCACGATGGCGGTGCTGGACACGATGATGGCCCTGCTATCAGCGAGGGCCCGAAGCTGTATGCTGGCAGCATTCTGTCTTCCATCGCGGCAGTCATTTTTGGCCTGGCTCTACTCTAAGCTGTGGCCCATAGCTGCAGAGTGGACAAGGAGGATTTGGGGGATGAATTCGGACACTGGATGTGCGATTGGGATCATGATGAAATGGGTACGAACTCACGATACAAGGATACGACAGGAGCATGATAGAAGGTGGAACTTGGTGGTCCCTAGATTAGAATAGACTACTACTTAAACATCATTAGCAATTCAACCATATCAATTAGTATTAGCATAACCAGCTCTACCAGACCAGAGTGCCTCGATATCTACCTGCTCGTGTTAGTCGCAACAGGAAATTGCTGAAATATCCAAAAGGATAACGGTACCATTGAAAGAACGGGTATCTTTGACAAACTTGACCTCCCATGCTGCACGAACAACAACCACCGTTTCCATCCCTTCCTTATTGCTATGCTAACTATCATGTGATTCATCTCCTCGGCGCCTCGGTCAGGGGCACATATCGAACCCCAAACAATTTCTTCCTCGTAATCTCACCATTGCCATCCTTCTCGACCCGCCACACATGCTGGTTATATCCCAAGCTATCATCGTCCACGGGAATGAACATGCTAGAACCACCGCCGTCAGCATCAACTTCTCGAATGGTATGGTTGGATGATTCGACTCACCACCCCGGGGCTTTTAACTGATCCAGCAACTCCTGATGAACCTTTGCTGCCGATGCCCCCACGTGAATAACATCCCAACCCGACCCAAGCTGCTCCTCACCCGCCCTGGCTGTCTCAATCCACCCCTTCCGTCCATCACCCAACCGGAACCTCACCTTTCCTGTCTCCAGCAACTTTCTCCCTTCGGAGCTCTTGGACATGTTCGCTTCACCCAGCTCTTGCAACTCCCGGATGTGCTCCAGACCAACCACCAGACCCTTATCGCCCACTAACTCGGCGAGCACATGTGTGAGGTATCCGGAGCCGGAGCCGATGTCGAGAACACGAGGGGCGGGAGAGGCGCTTGAGGGGAGGAGGTATGAGAGAACGTGTTCGATAGCAGAGGCGTGCATGTGGGGTGCGGAGATGGTAGCAGAGTGGCCGATGGGTTGGGGTGAATCTTCGTACGGCATCGTTGGGGAGTAATGGCCGCGGTCGACCTGTTATTGTCGGAAGTTAGTTAGAACTATGCTTCAAGAAAGTGAACGCTTAGTCCAGAGACGAACTCTGAGGAATGCCTCCTTGACGCGAGGATCAGATATAAGCCCATTCTTCCACATATTGTCGATGAGCGCCGTGTTAGTGGCGCCGGAACACCTCCACGCCATGGTGATGTTTCGAAACGACTGCTTATATCGTGGTGGATGAAGTAGTAATGCGCACGGAGAAGAGAAGAGTCTTGATCGAAGACTACAAAGCCGGGGGACCTTGGTAGAAAGCTCCAGGATGAGGAAGCGGCGAATGTGGAGGTATGACGGAAGCCGTTGTCGGAATGCGGGGTGGTGATGGCGACGAAGAAATGATGATATAAACCGATGCCGAGGCAAATAAATATAAAGCTTGCGGAACGGATCGGGTTCAAGAATATCCGGTAATGACCAGGGGTTACAAGGGGAGAAGAAGAAAAAGAAGAAATGAACTTGTCCGGATCTGCTAAAGGCAAGGATGCTTGAAGTAGAAGTAAGGGTACGGATGAGTTGGATGGAAGTGGATGATTGAGAATTGACGTGAGAATGGGAAAGCTTGTGCGGGGCCGGATCTCGGGATCAGCGGGCGGGTGGCCGGCCGATGGATGGCGACCACAACGAGCAGTCTGATATCTTAGGTAAGGTAAGAGGTAGGTAGTCTTTTACGGAAGGGGTTAATAATACAAGTATTCGTTATACACCCAGTCACCGTCGCCCAGGACACAAAGCATCAAGGGGGTTGCCCCAGAGAGCGACAAGAGAAAAATAGTAGCATTGATCGGTTGCGATGAGACATTCATCAGCATTCCAACAAATATGTTTTGTGAGACCTATGAGACGCGTAGCATTGTGTAAGACACAAAAAAGTGTATAGTAGCAGTAACCCAAACAAAATCCAACCTCCATCCAACCGAGAAACCCGTCAACGCCAAGGGACACCGCAGTCGCTATCTCGAAAGCGAAAAAGTGCTTTAATCGAGACTGGAATAATGTACAAAAGAGCCAAAGACATTGTTGTTGTTCATTAACGTCTGGACTAGACGACGCGTGCACTAGATTCGCCCTCAGCAATGATCGGGACGCCCAATCCACGGTCAGGGCTCTGCAGGACCAACTGCTCGTGTCGACGCGCCCGGAGGAACTCGGCCACGCTCTTGATGAGCAGGAACCACCCGACTACCATGAGCACGTAGCCGAGCCACTCACCGCCGCTAATGGTGCCCATCTCGTCATCCGTCACATCAGACTCCTTAAAGTTGTGTGAATTCGGGTCAGGGGGCGCAGCGTAGCCATCCGGTCCACTCATAGCTGGGGGTTCGTCTTCGGAAACGCCCTTCATATAGAAGCCATACTGGATGAGAGTAATGCCGAGACCGGCACGAGAGCCGTTCTTGGCTGCGTGAGTCGAGTGGAGGAGGTAGGTGAGGAGGAAGCCGACGAGCTGGAACGATGTCGAGATCATGCCGTTCCAGATAAACGAGAAAAAGGATCCAACAGGCATGCCATCGATATACACTTCATCGGCGCCGCCCATACCGGGAGCGAGGATAGTCGTTTCCCAATATGGGGGGGCGGCATCTGCAGCGGCTTGTTCGTAGCTCTATCGGGCAATATTAGTTGATGAACGAATACGAGGACAAAAGATTATAAGCTGGTGTTACATACCGGTGGCTGCTCCTCCTTCTCCGGATCGCCTCCTCGCTCGGGGCGAGCAGAGAGGTTGGCAAAAACACCATCTGAGCCTCTTCCTCCCCCAACAATCCTCGTTGGCCGCGACCCTGATGGCGTCGATATCGGAGCGCTTAGGGGATACGTGGGCGCCGGCGGGGCGGCGAGATTTTCTGTCGACGAGGCGGAAAGTGTTGAGTTGTGTCGCATTAACCGTCTCCGATCATCAACTTCATCATCGCTATCGTCGTCATCGTCAAAGGCATCGGCGAGCGTAGGGTCGACGTGTCGTTGTCGCTGGGGGGAGGAAGATCGGGAGTGAAATGAGGGCGGTGGCGAGTTGGGGATGGGGTGCAGGCCTCGAGGGACGACGGGGCTGTCGGCCTCGTCTTCGTCGTGAGCGTTCACCTGTGATGATTCTCGTCAGTAAGGGGGGGTTTCTCGGTCGCGATTCGGTGATGCATACTCGTTCGTAGCGTCCCGACATGATGGATGATATCGTTCTATGAGCGGTGTCGGGCTGCCTCCCAGATCGACTCTCCACTAACAGGGTACGTAATACTCGCTTGGGCAAGTAGTTCGACGGTCGAGATTCGAGAAACGATTCGAGAAACGGTTCGAAAAGCAAATGGGAAAATAATAAGGGAACGGAGTGCAGTCCAAGGTGCGTAGGGGCGACAAACAAGCGAAAAAGGGGATTCCTAGGGAACGACGAGAGGATTGGATGGGAGGAGAGAGTCGGATTGTTGCTGCCTTTAGTCACTGAGGCTGCGGTTGCACTCGGATTCGGCACTCCGTAGGTGACGGGAGGGGGTACGCCAACAAGGGAAGGCGCAATAGACGGTCCGGCTGGGCGCTTGCTGATAACGGGACCTAACCAGTGGATGTTGCGGAGACACAGTGGCGCACAGTGCGGAGTTTTGGAATTCCGCCAAGTTTGATCGTAAAAGACCACCACAGGACGCCCGTGTTCCTTATTAGAAAGACTCGAAAGGTTTCTAAACTTGAAAGAGGAGGAGGGCTGTAATAATGTACGCATGAGAAAACAACGCGACGCATTTGGACAGCGGGAGAACACGCTGGAACAAACAACAAAGTTAGACTGACAAACCCAAAGCAGGCTGTGCTTCCGCCTGGGCTCCACCTCCACAAAGTGAAGTGTCTCGTGGCTGATGACCACTGACGCCCTCAAATCTCCTGCAGGGTCTCGTGGTGCCTCAGGCATATTTCACATGACCCAATCAGAGAGGACCTAAAGAACAGTCATGAATGTTACAAACACTGTATTCTAGCACTGTAGCTGGGAATTTCTTCAATGGTTGAGGTCGTGGAACTGCGTGCTTGTACAATCTGATCTCGGTCACAGTCCTCGTCGTCAATTCACCATGTCACGCTCAATATCGGCAAGTAGATCACCATCCGAATCATTCTGTGCTTTTCGTTGCTAACGATTTCCTTCGTGCAGCAAAAAATCTACACCGAGGTCTTCGCCCGTTGGCCGAAGCAGGCCCTCCGACCGGATCACCAATTCCAAGATGTCCTCGGCAAAGCCGTTACCGAGCGATTCCAGTCCTATAAGCCGTCGATGGAACATGAAGAGCTGCAGAAGGCACGAGCACTTCAATTTCTGCTGCAGAATCGGTACCATGACAGGGTGCGTTGGTTTTGCGCGATCTTCGGTTTGACGGGATATCAAGAATTTGCTGACGACTGGGACAGTTCAAGCTCAAGGGTAGACTGCTCGAGCCCAAGAGCCAACCGACGTACTTTGAGGATCTCGTGAGGGAGATTGACGAGGCACCGAATCGATCATGGTTGGAGCGGCTGGGCAAGAGACTCTCGGGCATGATCAGATTCCAATAGAGCAGAGACGGGAACACGAGGAATGGAAGACACAGGGAGCGAGAGAGACAACGGCCTGCCGGCGTGCAGAGGATACCCACGACACGTATGACATCTGGTTTGTATATGTACATGTACGATATTTGTATTAAAAGTCTTGCTTACCTTGAACCACCCACAACGGATTTGTTTCCCTCTTGGCTGTGTACGTGGTTTCGACTCTAGCGGTCATCTACTTGCCATATTCTCGCAGGCATTTGACCATGCTGTCTATGTTCTTGATGATCAAGGGATGACGGTGAATGGGAACGACATGAGGAGGAGGGTCGACGGGGCATTGTTTGATCCAGGCTGGGTGCGTGCCGATGGTGATTGAGGATCTTGAGCCGGATGCGACGAGCATTCAAGGGGTATCGACTGTTGGTTTCGATGAACTTTTTGGAGAGGCGTCTGTCGCTTTGATTGGCAGTCTGACGGTGTATAAGTGCAGGCTAAATCGACAATAGGAAGCAGGGATATATTGACCCCAGTCCTCTCTCAAGGACATGATGATTGCGACAAGAACTTGGTGGGAATAGTGTTTCATGATATCTACAATATGGCTGAGACCTTGACATGATTAGAAGTGGTTATGTGGTAGTATGCTGAAATACTAACATCACTTCTGGAGGACCACTAATACTACCTAAATGCCTGTAAAAATCCTCCATCTGAGGCATGATTTCTATATTACTGGTCCAGCTATAGGGGTCTTTCAGATCGCCCCATGCGAACTCGGGACATGATCTCCAAAGGGCGAGTTACTAGAACCCCGGAATCTGACAGCTCGACTTGGCTGATCCGCTATCTATAGAAACCTTTTTATTTTTTTTTTATTTTTTTTTTATTTTTTATTTTTTTCACACCAGATTTCTCGCTCTCCTTGCATGATTGCATGAAACCACACACCTTTTGCTTATTCTGCACAGAACCGGGGTATGTAGCTCTGAGACGAGTGGCTGATGCTGCTGAGGCCAACTGCAGTGGTTCGAGCCGCCAGCGACATCGGATGCGCGAACTGTGAGGTGACGAAATAATGGAACCCACGTCAACCCAGATCATGGACGCACACTTTTAAGGGCAACGTGGTGAAATGATGAGAAAAGGACGATAAAGGAGCGCATGTATTATATACAGATTATGTCCAAGTTATATCTAGAAAGCGCGAAAAGAGATAAAAAGTCATTTCCTACAGCCGATATCGAATCTTCTCCTGTGCTATTCCCGAGGTCAAAGCCCATCAACCCATCACCGAAGCCGCTAGCCCAGCTTTGTCTCTCTCTCTCTGTGTCCCGTCCGCTCCTCATAACTTCCCTCTCCCCCCACGTTCCCCAATAAAAAGTCCCAAACTTGTTCCTGGCTCGCGAACCGTCACACTCTCTAAATCGCCCCGATACTACCACCAGATCTCCACCATGGCGACAGCTTCACAAGACGCAGACAAGAAGAAGAAGCCCAGCGCTCTGCGATCCGTCATCGCTGGATCGACAGCTGGTGCTATCGAGATCGGTACGCTCCCGTCCTCTCTTCCTCCCCCCCATGGCACGACTTCTGCCAGACTCAACCTCTCGTAGCTTTTTTTTGCGACTGACACCATGCTTCGTCTTGTCTTCTAGCCATCACCTATCCCGCCGAATGTACGTCCACGTAGCCGAAACTACCTACCACCCAGCTGAACCGGTCGACTTCGAGACTCCGCGAAGAGAGCCAGTGTCGAAAGGGCGGGGAGCAGGGAACTGTAAGGGACTGATTGGAGCGTTCTAGTTGCAAAGACTCGGTCGCAGTTGAACCGGCGGTTAGCGGAGGGGAAGAAGCTCCCTTGGCCGCCGTTCGGAAAGCAGTGGTATGCGGGATGTACCACTCTGATCATCGGCAACTCGGCCAAGGCTGGTATCCGTACGTGCTGGCGACTGGCCTCCTTTCATCTTTTTTGGTCGCGTGAGGTCGTGGGTGCTGACAAGAGGCAGGATTCGTGGCGTTTGATCAGTACAAGAGCTTGCTTTCCGACGAGAATGGAAAACTCTCAGGACCTAGGACCGTCCTCGCCGGCTTCGGTGCTGGTGTGACAGAGTCGCTGCTCGCCGTTACGCCCACAGAAAGCATCAAGACCACTCTGTAAGCATCCCAACTAGGCTGTCTCCAGCCCTCATCCCCCGTCTACCTCCAGCGCCGGAGAGAGTCGTTAACCTTGTCTAAAACACCAGCATCGACGACCGCAAGCTCCCCAAGCCCCGACTCCGCGGCTTCCTCCACGCCGTCCCCATCATCGCCCGCGAACGTGGTATCCGAGGCTTCTTCCAAGGCTTCGTCCCTACCACCGCCCGACAAGCCGCAAACAGCGCCACCCGCTTCGGTTCCTACACCTTCCTCAAGCAGATCGCAGAGTCGTACACTGCCCCTGGCGAGAAGCTCGGCACCGTGGGTACTTTCGCTACTGGCGGTCTCGCGGGCCTTATCACCGTCTACGTGACCCAGCCGCTTGATACCATCAAGACGCGCATGCAAAGTATCGAGGCCCGCAAGCTGTACGGCAACTCGGCCAGGTGCGCCTCGATTATCTTCAAGCAGGAGGGTGTCTTTACGTTCTGGAGCGGTGCGCTGCCTCGTCTGGTGCGACTTGTCCTGTCTGGTGGCATTGTCTTTACTCTATATGAGAAGTCTATGGACTTTATGGATAAGGTGGACCCAGAGATGAAGTACATCTAGGGTTCCAAGGTTGTTTTGGAGGGGTTGTCATCCTGCCACATTCTGTCACATCACCACACGGAGCCACTACGATGATGACTCTTTTAGCTAGAGGTCTAACCAAAGAACCAAAGAAAAATACCCGATTGATACCATGTTTCATTCAGAATGCTCCAGTAAATTCGACAGGGTGTTGTCCTATCACCCCACCCTCAACACAGGGGGAACCATCTTGAGTCTAGGGTACGCCCACAACCACCCAGGTCAACGTAAACCAACATATAGGCGACGGCCTGTTTCCAGGACTGTCCATCCAAGCTATATTGTCTGAGAGCAGGTTCATTCAATAGGGCAAGTGTCTGAATAGTATCTGGTGACAGTTTCTCATCACCCCTTGTTGTACCCCCTTTTGCGGTGATAGTAAAGTTGCTCTCATTTAATATCCTCTGAATTCTAATCATCTTTTTTTTCTCAATACAAGTCAGCCTATAGAGAACCTTTGACATAAATAGAAAGGTTTCATTTATCGCCTCTTCTGACCCTCGCCTCCAGGTTCAATAGCCATCGTTGTAATCTGTCCGCGAGTGAGCTCAAGTCCATTGAACAACCTCCTTGGTGATAGGAATGGTGGTAATTTGATTCCTGTCCACACGACGTCTGCTTTTCTGATAACAGCCTAGGTCGAGTGTGGCCTGGAAAAGGTCCGCTTTCCAGGTTTGGGGGTCAGGACTGGACACGGATTTCAATGTCTCTTCCGTTAGTCTCGAGAGCAATGTTCTTCCCAGCATTGAAGATTGGCCAATCATCCTGTTATTTAACCGTAACGAAAAACGTTTCTCGGCCTAAAGTTATGTTCACTAGATTCTACATGTTGAAAGAATAACCATGTACCCGACTGAGGCTCTAAGGAATCGTCTCCGTCCTTAACAGATCGAACTCCTAGTATCACTGCCCTTCTCCATCCTCTGAGCCTCCTCATCCGGTTCATTGTACCGGAGCTGCCTCCCTTGATTTTCCCATGGCCCGTAAGGGCTTCCTTACTACGGAGAACCCATTCTTGATGGCCAGCTTCGGTGCCACCTACAGCAGTAAATAAATAGTAGAACTCTCCTCGTTTGATAATATGACAGCCTTCCGCAATTGCGTGGGGTCACTTCCTAATAATTCGAGGAGCAGTTAGCATCCTCCCGGTGGGGAGGTCAATCTCGGAGATGTGGATGGCAAACTCCTTTTGTTTAGAACCGAGAGAGAGGATTGTCAAAATATATGGGGTCAGGCCATGAATTGTCATCCTAGATATTATCCGTCTAGACATGAAAGCCGCGAGGGAAAGTCCGTTCTTAGATCATCTAGTTGGAAGATGTCGTTTGACAATCTTGCTAGAGTGACTCACATCCAGCCATTTGCAAGATACCATCTTTTCTCTTGGGGATGATATCTCAGTGTACTCCCCCAACTCCCAGCCCCAGGCTCAATGGCCCGCATCTTAAGCTGGCTCCGTCTTGTGAGAGCATGGCCAATGTGTTTCCACTCGATGAAAGTGGCAGATTCATAAATGACACATCCAGGAAAATACTCGAATGTCGAATTGCCAAGGAAGAAACCCATAGGAGTCGTGTCGGAGGCTGGTACGACACGTGCGGTTGGGTCGGGGTTGAATACCCTGAAGACGGGGTTTGAGAAAGTCATGTTGATGGATATTGTCAATTATTCTTCATCAAGTACTTAGACCTCACCAAAACATCGAGGCAAAGGATTTATTCTTCTTTCTCCGGCCTATCACTTGTACAACCATCTAACGACGTCCCCTGGAGTTGGCGGATTGACTAACACGCGACACAAAATGGCCTCGGTTTTTTCCATGAATCGGAGTGCTGTCAAGCATCAGCCTCCAATGGCAGTTTGCGCTGCATTACCCCATATTATGGCTCACACCTAAAATGAAACGCCAGGACTAGAGTTGCATTCATAAGAATAGGATGCAACTAGATAATAAAAGAATAATGCAAGGTTCCAACTTTCAGGTCGAACAGTGTATGCGGAGTATTATCTAGGGTATTTTGCTATAAAAGTGCCTCATCGTGCAACTCAAAGCGGCAAAGGTGATTCCGGACATTTGTCATGGCATTTTTACCTGCAAGAACAGACTGAGTTCACTAGAGATGGGACGGGAACGGGCCGTAACTCCCTAGCAAAACCAACGGCTTGCCGGTGTGCCGCGCGGTTACTTCGTCGCTGGTGCCTGTCGGTTCTCGGATTGCTTTTTTTCACTACCCTTGACTGTTTGGCGTCATCTCACTAGCCTGCGGAGTAGAAAGTCAGTTGCTAAGATTGGAAACATTCGGGAAGACAGTCGTAAATCTGACAGCCGACGGAGCGAGATGACGTCTGGAAGTCTCCCTGAGCACTTGAGGAAGCCGCGGAAATTGCAGTAGAGAGAGTTCGCCTCTCTTGAATAGGCACCCAAGAGTAGTACGATGGCACCGTTGCCTTTTGTCACGATCCGGTGGCTGAGCCACGATTTCTCTCCATTGGTTTCTCCTCCGTGGAGTCATTGACAGGGGCGGTGCCGTAGCTGGGTTGCTGGGGAAGTAATATCCCTGTAACGCCTGATCGAACCAGCGTCAGAGAACAAAGGCTAGAAATTGGTGGCTCGCTGGATGGCCTCAGGTTCCCCATGAATGCTCACCTCCTCATTTTGCAACTGACAAGTCATCAGTCTAGGCTTCTCACCTCTGCTTGTTACTGGCGTCATGCAGTATCTCCTTGGCTGTGACAACTCGCCTCAACTGGAGTGGCTCCAGGCGAAAACAACCATTACGAAAGCTCCTCTTTCACTGCCTCCTCAACGTTGCAGGGTTGTGGCATCCAAGCCCCGGAAACTGCGCTCTCAGCTGATCATTCTGTGGCCCTGTATGGAGGAGCCAAGACGATCGCAGACGCAACGGCTCCAACGTGTCGTCCGCAGCCCAGTGATTAAATGTCACAGCTTCAGGATCGGCCAATCTCAGCCTTACCAACAGAGGCATGGTATATATGCAGCGTAAGCCGGAGCCTGCGCGATTATGGGCGCACGCGCACCCCGTTCATATTACGATAATTGTAACTATTCGACCCAGTGCCGTTGCATCGACCACACTTCTTTTTCGGCCCCCAAGTTTGGAAACCCGAGCCTCCTGTCGTGGTTCATTAGCTTTTCCCCCTCCTCGTTGAAGCCTGAGAGTTGACCACCCATATCATTCCTCTTTTTTCTTCACACTCTTTTCCACGTTGCTCTTTTCTTTTCTACACTTTTTCGTGTAAAATAGCCTAAAGGACCGAAAGCTCAACGTAAAATACCGCCCAATTGACTGACATCCTTTTGCGACACGGTCGCGTTGCTGCATCATGGCAGCAGAACCCCAAGAGGGCGCGGGCGTTGAGGCCCAGTTCGCCCAAATCCTCCAAGATGCGAGCAAGCAGTATTCCGACTCATCCGGAACGAAGCTCAATGATTTCTTGAACCCTCCGATCAAGTCCGTCAAAGACCTGATGGGTCAGGTCGACCGACAGAACAGCCAATTCTCACAGTTTCGCGAGAGGCGGCAGACTATCTTCAGCACCATGGCTGCCGTACTCGGCCCCGTGGAGGTAATCGGTGGGATTGCCGTGGGCGCAACCTCAGAGATGTTTAAGCCGATTGAGGGAATCTGGGGCGCCGTCTCCTACTTGATCGGGGCAGCGCGAAACGTTTCCTCTGCCTACGACTCCATCCTGGAGCTGTTTGAGCAATTGAAGGTGAGTACAGACATGCAAACAATGCCTCATCAACACTGTCCAGGGCGTTGGCTAAACCGGAAGTAGGATTTCACTTCTAGATTGGACGTCTATGTCCAATACGAGATGTCTGAGGCACTCCGGAACAAGGTGGTCACCATCCTGGCCACCCTGTTCGAGGTGTTTGTGCTTGCTAGCAAGGAGGTGCGAAGCGGACGCTTCAAGGCGTACTTCAAAAACCTCTTTGGCGCCGAGAGTCCGGTGCAAGGCACACTTGAGAAACTTAGGGCGCTGAATATCGGCGAGGGGAGGCAGGTCCTCGCTGAGACGTATGGAGGAGTCACGAAGCTGAACCTCAAGACCGACCGGATGGAGGATCTCTTGAAGGAGATGAACCAGACCATGTCACAATTGCGAGTCAGCGCCCCCCATCAAGACAAGCTCAAGGAGATTCTTGCGCCGTCACCTTTCCCAGAGGACTACTTCACCTCTTTCAACAAGTCGAGGGCAGAGAGGACTGGAGAGTGGATTCTCAGGGACGAGGGACTACACGCTTGGGTCAATACCGAGACCAAGTTCCTGTGGATGTCTGGTGCACCGGGTATGTTGCTATCCTAGACTTCTATAAATGTAGACATCGACTAACAAGAAACGATAGGAACTGGCAAGTCTTTTCTGACGACCAAGCTGATCTCCTGGGGCTCAGAGAACTTCACCCACTACGCCTACTTCTACTTCCGCGAAAACAACCCCGAGACGAGATCAGTCCTCCAAGCTCTGCGGGACATGGCGTACCAACTGAGCGAGATCGACACCTTCTACGCCAAGCAGCTGCTGAAGAGCGTGCACAGCAGCGACGAGATCAAGACCATCCCGAGCGCCTTCAGGAAGCTTTTCGTTCATCCCTTCGACGAGGACAAGCGAGAAAAAGCCATTTATATCTTCCTCGATGGTATCGATGAGGCAGACCCTAACGACATCGAAAAACTCCTCGAGCAGCTCGGCGCCGACGACGAATCGGTTCAGAGACCCAGCCACATCAAGTTCCAGGTCGCTCTGACGGGAAGATCGTACTTGAGCGAGACTGTCATAAATGCCCTTGACCCTCTCGGCCAGGGCCAGCTCGTCACATCCCTCTACGTCACCCCTGATAAGAACGCAGACGATGTGAGGGTGTTCATTGAGGAGAGCGTCTTCCGCTCTCGAATCCTCAGTCGGACGAGTGTGGACTTTAAATGGGAGGTTGTTGACCTCATGGTCAAGCAAGTGGACGGCCTCTTCATTCTCGCCAAGTTCATGTTGGCCGATATCAGCCAGAAGCGACACCGCCGAACAATCCTCCAGAGCCTCAAGACATACCCGAAGGAGATCAACGGTATGCTAGCCAGGACGCTTAAGAATCTTTCCCCGACAATCTCCGAGGATGATGCTGGAGATCTCAACGAGATGCTGAGCTGGATAGCCTGCGCGGAGGAGGTCCTGACTCTAGAGCAGCTGGAGGCGGTTCTCGTCCTCAGATTTGGCGAGATCCCCTTCCGCCTGGAGGACACACTGCGTGGGCAGTACGCCTGCTTCTTCGAGCTCGAGCGTGAGGATGGTTTGACCACCGACGACTTGATCAAGGAGCACGAGAGGCAGCAGCGTATCAAGAACGGAGATCTCGGCTCGGGCAGACGATCGAGTTCTCACAGCCAGCCGAGCCCTAAACGAGGTACCAGCCCACTGGGCCAAGGCGTTCCGAGATCTAGAGACACGATAGATCTTGGTAGAAACCTCTCCCCAGGGCGCATCAGCCCTCGATTACAATTGGACCGTTCACGAACCCCCCCGGGGCGCGGTCCTCGCCAATTCAGCCCTTCCCCCAACCCCGATCTGATTGATCCGATGAGTGACATTGAGTTTCGATCTAATAAGTCGAGCACATGGGTCACCTTCTTCCATACCTCGGTCAAGGAGTTCTTCAGCAAGGAGATCTCGGTGACGCTGGGTTCCGAGGGCGATGGTCCGACGATCGGGTTTGATCCCACCGAGGCTAGAATCCACATTCTGATGACCTGTCTGTCCATCTTTACCGACAAGGCTTGGTTCGAAAAGAAGATTGAGCTTCGGGATGGAAAAGAGGCCATCAAGCAATATGCGGCGTGGTACTGGCAGGAACATCTCGCGGCGCTGGACCCAGAGAAGGTCCCTGGCCCCGAGAAGCGTGAGCTCGGCCGGCGGGTGTGCAAGATGCTTACTGACGACAGCGTCATTCTGGATTGGAGCATCATGTATGAGGAGAACAACGAGGGTCTGGAGGTTCTCACCGACGGGAACATTCAGGCTCTACGAAAGTGGATGAGTGATCCCGATGTCCTCGCATGCCTCCCATCCGAGACCCAGGAATGGGTCAAGAAGGGCGTCATCGAGTCTCCAGGTATCTTCAAGCCTATCGGTGACTTCTACGCCCGTGCTTGGCTGTCCGATGAGTTTCCTAGATATGTTCCCACCTTGTTCTGCTTCAAGATCGTTCAGGCCATCGCCTTCATGCAGGAGGGTCTCTCGTGGTCTGAGGCAAACACGCACTGGTCTGATATCCCCGTCGAGAAGCGTATCGAGAAAGCCGCCGAGTGGGCACAGATCAAGGAGACGGCTCATTGGCACCGACGATTCGGAAGCACGTACTTGACGAATGGGATGAACAACAAGGCCCTGGAACACTACGACAAGGCGCTCGCTCTGGATGGAAACAGCGTCGAGACGCTTGGTCGCATCGCATACTGTCTCTCGCACGATGGACGCTACAAGGAGGCCTTGGAGAAGGGTCTCAAGTGCGAGGAGATTGAGGACGAGAGCATCGCAGGCGGGGAGCTTGATGAAACGGCCCTTGCGGCGAGCAAGTGGCGATTGTACAAGGACCATATCATGATCGCCAAGTGCTACCTCGAGCTGGACGAGGCCGAAAACGCCCTCAAGTACTACCAGAAGGGCATGAAGAGCGCCAGGGAGGCTAAGCTGGGACTGGCTGAGTACTTTGAGCCCGAGATCGGATATCTGGAGTTGCTGGCTAGGGAGAGTCGCGACGAAGAAATCGTCAAGTTCCTGAAGCAGCTCTCGACTGAGGTGACGGACAAGAAGCATAATCGCACTCGTCTAGTCGACTTCCTGCTCGACCAACACAACAAGCCCCTTGTTATCGACTGGATCCCCAAGGCCGCTTGCAAGGTCGGCTCGGCTGAGTTCCTCCTCAACCGTCTCCTCTTCTCCATCGAGGTTGCGACAGCGACTCGAGATGCCCTCAAGGCACTCTACCTCCGCCTCGCCCTCGGCGCGACATATACCTACTGTCGCCAGATCCTATCCGCTATCGATCTCTTCGAGGAGATCACGGAAATCGGATACCGTCCCCGCGGGAACGTTCCCACACGCCAGGCCTACGCCATCGCTTTCCAGAGGCTCGCCTCTCTGTACAAGGAGCGAGCACTCCAAGCCGGGCTGAACAGTCCCTTATCCGACAGGTGGATCAGAGAGCTGAAGAAGGTCAAGGACCAGCAGGGCGAGCACCATAACCAAGACTTACCCATCAACATGGTCGGCTCAGACGTCAATTACGCAGCCATCTACCTGGCTCTCTTCTACCGCCTTCTCGACCGTAAAGCCGAGGCTGAGGAGCTCCTCAGCGCCCTCATCCTCGACAGCCTGGACATTCTTTCCGATGACGACGCGCAGAATGACGAGTACGCGCTGGATAATCTCCTGCGCCTCTTCATCGCCGCCGACGACGTCGAAAACGCCCGCGCCCTAGCCCAGTCGATGCGCAGGGTCGATGCCCACGCCCTCCTCGCCACGCCGACCGACTCTCCCGTGCTCACGCGCGCGGCGCCCAAGCTCCCCGATATCCAGCCAGTACAGCAAGGCTGCGCGCAGTGTCTGAACTTGATCCCCACGTCGGACGCTTACAACATTTGCAAGTACTGCATGGAGACCTACTGCGCCAAGTGCCTCAAGATCATCCAGGGCGAGGGCAACAAGACGAGTGATCATAGGGATGATTTGATCTGCCGGAGCGATCATGAGTGGTTTACGGTGCCGCCTCTGGGGAGGGTGTTGCATAGGGGGGAGATTCTGTTGGGGAGTGGTGAGATTGCGAGCTTTGGTGAGTGGAAGGTTGGGTTGGAGAAGAGATGGAGTCAAGGGGGTTGGTAAGTAGTGAATATTTGTCCGAGAAAATGATGAGAATGAGTTACGGGAGGTGTTAGAGTAATGGGAGTTGCGCATATAGACATGGGGGACTTAGCATAAGAATGACACAGCGAGCATGCTTCATGATAATTTATCATATCCTAAATGTGTGTGTTATCCTGGAGAGGGTCGTGACAACCAGTTGAACCTGTATTTCCATGGCTAGATCATCATCGATGGACCGCTGCTGGAGTGCAGTTCTCTCGAATCGTCACCACTGGGCGTTTCCTGTAGCCGTCGAACACAGCCATCCATTTCTCTCATTCCCCAACACGAAACTGAGGACGTCATATATCCATTTGCGCATCATAGAAGCTAGTTATGTCCCTTTCTCGCAAGATTCATCTCGTGATTAATGGATTCTATGTCAAAGAAAGATCCCAGACTCAGATTGACTCAAAAATGCGCCACGAGTCGGGGTCCCTTCATGATTATCCTGACATAGATCGCTTCGTGCTATGGGTATTACAGATGTTCAATTTCCTTTCACCACCTTCCGAACGTTCATCGTGTCTTGGGTGCCTCGATAGGTTCACCAGGCTTGGTCGCAGAGATAGCAACAAAGCGCCAGCGTTCACGTCCTCGGTATGATTCCACACCAGCCACTGTGTTAATAAAGAACTTCTCGAGATGTAGAAAGGTAATAATTAACCATGGGATATAGGCAACCAGGCAGAAAAGCCGAGTCATAGGCTTGATGCGCTCCGAGTAATCATGAACGACGATATCAATGAACCCAGCCTCCTCCAGCATTTCCTTAAAGATACCAGGGTGTGAAAGAGCATTTGTAGGCATAGCGGCAAACTCATTGATCTTGCGCATAGAGTCGGCCATGTCTTCAGGCGAGTTGGAAACGAATTCATGGTCGTATTCGAATAGGGCGAGATGACCACCAGGGCGAAGTAGTCGAATGAAGCCACCTAGTACGGCTTTGGGGTCTGTGGCGTGGACAAAGGTCTCCATCGTGTAGATGCCGTCAAAGGACTGGTTCTCGAGAGATTCCAGATGGTGGTAATCCATTTTACGGACTGAGACCTGGCCCTGAGGTAACTTGGCGCGGGCGAAATTGCTCTTCGCTTTGCTGATATGGTGGTCCACGATGTCAATGCCTTGAATCCGGAATCCGTACTTCTTGGCAAGGTGCAAGGCGACATGGCCGACGCCGCAGCCTGCATCGAGGACAGTCGCACCGGATGGGAGGTTCAGCAGACCAGCTAGCTTGTCCTCCATGCGGCGCAAGGCGCGCCCAATGGGAAAGGGCCAGTATGTATCATGTTCGTAGTAACCGAAGTGGCGCGTGCCGCCTAGGAATAGCTTATAGCCGACTCTCGACTCGAGCGAACCATAGTAGCTTTGGAGTTGGGGGTTGTCGTTGATCGAGGGCTCTGAGTTGGTTGCCATGGTGGCCGGAGTGGCCGGGGTGGCCCTGTGGTAGATTGGGGAGGTTTCAGGCTGGAGTTGTGGTGGCCTGAAGGAGCGATTAAAGGCACCCGACAACGCAGCAGATGTGAGATGAGAGGAGACAAGTTGAACGGGTGTGACGGAGGGATATTGGAGGGTGTTGGAGCGAAGATGTGTTTAGACATTGGAAACACAATACAGGCGACACGCGTTTTCCCCGCCTGGATCTCCCTCCAGGGCCCTTGACTTGGCTCCCGTCCCGTCACTTCCGGGCAGCGGCATTGTGATTGTACCTGGTTGGAATTTGGGCTTCCCGACCAAAGCTGAAAATGTATTGTGGAGGATTTGTAGTGTCTATCACGCGGTGTTCAGCATCTACGGGGGCATATATACTATGGCATCGAGATGTGGCGACTGAACGGGGAGCACAAGCAGCCATCAGAACCAATGGAGCTGCACCGTCACCACAGAAGTGAGGTCTGCAACCCATGTTGAACCCCAGCGAGGTACGGAGTACATCACAATAATTTACTTCAGGTGAACCTGTCAGAGAACCAGGATCATTAACATGGGAGGAGTACTCTGTAACATTGCGAAAAATCGTCTCGATAACCATCCCCCGCTTCCTTTATGTCATCTGTCGGCTATATATCTATCTTGAGGATTGGATATCCATCCGATCCTAGCTAGGTGGGGTATACTTTAGTGTCGATGTGTTTTGACCGTTTCATCTCCCTTCGGTGGGCGGCTGTTTCATGTTGCTTGGATGAATGGGATACTGGCGAGTAACGAGATCATATATATATACTTACACCTAATGACGGAGTTGTTATATCGATACGGATAATGGAATTGTACTCTTGAACCAATACGCCAGGTTCAATGTTCCTTTCTCTGTGCTTACAATATCCCCGACTTTCTTCTTAACAATCTGTTCAAATAATACATAGAATAAGAAAATAGGGCGCTTTCACTATATGATGCTTCTTTAAACTAAACGCTGAACAATTCTATTCGACTGCATGAAATGAAAGTCTGGAGAGAAGGAGATACAGCGAATTCTAGGTATCTATCACACACGATCCAAGCCTCCGCATGACACCTGAGGAAGTGGAAGATGGGATGGATGCAAGGTGCAAAAAGAAGACATCCTCTCTGGAAAAAAGGAAATCCTGTCTGTGACAGATGGCTGGATCTCTCCCGCCGGGANNACTATACTACGGAAGATGTCGGACGTGGCGCCCGAGTAGCTGGTTTGGTTGCTGTTGGAAGCGGTGCCAGTATGATAGTATATATAGAAACTCTCGGCAGCACGGCCATCTTGAACTCGTTTTCCTCCACGGCCTCTCTCTGCCGTGACGCCAGGTAGATAGTATTGATAATAGGCACGCGCAACAATCGGAAAGAACTTTTTACATCTCATGATACGGGTCGAAGCACATATGTCCGGCTCAATTGATTCAAGCCTCTCCCCAGATCTCATCTGCAATGGCCCTCACCAACGCCAGCTTCTCCTTCTCCTCCTCAAGATTCAGAGGATATCCGCTCTCATGAGTACTAAATCCACACTGCGGGCTCACCGCGATTCTCTTGAGTGCCTCCTCCCGGCTCTCTCCCGTTCCCTTGGCTACCCAGTCCGCCGCGCTCAGCACCCGCTGCTTCATCTCCTCCTTGTCCTCGAGTTGGGGTAGCTTGGTGCTGATGACGCCGACCACGACGTTCTTGTCCTTGGGAAGATACTGAAGGGGCTCGAAGCCACCGGCGCGCTCGGTGTCGTACTCGAGGTAGAATGTGTTGACGTTGAGGTTTCGGAAGAGCTTCTCGGCGATGATGTCGTACTTGCCTTCAGCGAAGTGGCGGCCGCCGATGAAGTTGCCGCGACAGAGATGAATGCCGGTGTGCATGTCAGAAGGTAGCTTGGAGAGAGAGTCGTTGTAGAGGTTGATGTAAGCGTCGAGAAGGTCGTCGACGGTGCCGATGTTGTCGGCATCGGCTGCCCAACCGTCACGGAACTTTTGGGAACAGAAGTCTAAGCGCTATGTGAGTATGTCCCATCTCATCTCATCTCCGCTTAGATCGGGGCGTCACTGACAAGCCATTCCAGGGTCATCGAATTGGACGTTTCGTAGACCAGCTTTGTAGAGCTGGTCGAGTTCGGCCTGATACACCTGCGCAACGTCCTTGAAGTAATCCGCCTCATTCGAATATGCCTCGGGCGTGTACGCCTTGCCCTGCTTGTAGCGCATATGGAACCAGGCGGGTGTGATCATGGTGAGCTTGATAGCTGCCCAGTCCTCCTTGGGTACGAACTGCTGAATGAGCCGCAGCTCGTGGAGATTGGACAGAGAGGTTTTGGGGTCGTGGACAAGCTTGCTACCGGCGATAACAGAGTCGCCAGGCATCACTTTGCGATCTTTCTCAATCAAGCTCACGACATCAGGGTGGTAGAGCCTGAAGAGGCTTGCCTCAGCATCTTGAAGTCGAATGGTGCCGCCAAACTCATCCCACATCTCTCCCCAGAAACGAGTGCGATTGAACTCGCCGCTGGTGACGGCCTTGAAGCCAAGATCCTGCTGCATCTTGACAACATCCTTCACAGCGGCTGTTTCCACCTTGGCGAGCCCGGCGTCCTCGGGGGAAATGCCCTGCTCGCGGATCTTCTCTCTGACTTCAAGGAGTGACTCGGGTCGGAGGAGCGAGCCCATGTGCTCAGCGCGGAATGGGCGGGAAGAGGACATGTTGGCGGCGGGTTTCGTATGTGTCCAAGCAGAAAGACGGTGATGTCGAAGAGATTTCGCCCTTTCAATCGCAGTAGGGAATTTTCTCCTTCATACAATGTCGAACTTCTCGTGAGAAGAGGGGCGTTGCTGCGACAGTGATGGGCCTGATGGTGTTGAATGCGGGGCTTGTTCAAATACGCGGGGCTCTCCTCTCTCTGACTGATGCTGAGATCAGCGGGCAACGTCCCGTTTGGCTGAAGCCCTCCATTGTGGGTGGTGGGAGAGGCGGAAGTAGGATTCCAGGAAGGGAAATCGGCCGAGGTTGATGTGAGCGAGATGCATTCAATTGACCAAAACTTGCAAACTGGGGTTTTTGGATGGTCGACGTTGATGTAGAGTGTGAGTTCTGGGGATAACAGGTGAATGAGAGTTGAGAGATTGAAGATCAACAATAGTGGAGGGGGCTTGGTGATACTTAAACAGAGACGGGGGG
>JABFFI010000597.1:0-36981 GCA_013623725.1 Fusarium robinianum | reverse complement strand
TTTTAAGGCTTATTTATATTAAATATATTATAGATTACCCTATATATTTATATATATATATAACCGCTATAGTTTAATAATATTTAATTAATTAATATATAATTAGCTTACTTAATTATACTTTATTATTATAGGTATTTTAAGAGTTTAATTTAATAATATATAGTATTCTTATTTTAATAAAATCTACTAATTAGTTAAAAGAAGGGCTAGAAAAGTTATAGTTGAACTTAGAGAGGGGGCGTAGTGGTAATCAGCCAGGGCAGATTTATTACAAAAGAGGCTTTTCTCAGCGAATAAAATACTAGTTGTCGTTACACAAGAGCGCCTCATATAGGTTATGATGCGATAATGCACCTCGCCACTGACGCTCTCAACATGCCAAGAAATTAGGACATTCGGTCATCAGGAGAGCCCTTTGTGACAAACCGGTCATCGCCCGTCCGGCGCCACAACTGTTGAGCAAACACACAAACAAGGACCCTCATCAATCCCATTTGTACCCATGCCTCCCCCACCCGACAGTATTGCTCAATACCTCAAGCAGCCTCTAACACTCATGCCCATCACCTCGACACTCAACTACTATTCCGAAATACACAGCTTATAAGAGAAACCGCCGTTTCTATGTCTTCGCAATCGAGTTTTCCAAAATCCCACCCTTGTCTACGTCCGAAAACGACAAGCTTAGGTTATCATGGTCATCCAGTTGCCGTCCTGGATATGAAATTGGATGAGGTTCGACCGCTGGACCTAGCCGATGTTGAAGGTAAATCCACTACCCCAATCCAGCAGCTTCTCGCGTCTGCTTACTCTTGATGTGGCACAGGCAGGGGATATCCCTCGGTTAAGATCCCTCGATGGAAGAACAGTTTCACCATTTACTTGTCGCGGCCGGGGTGCGAAGAGAAGGAATTGATCGCAACGGTCGACTTTTGGAGTATGGGGGTACGGTACAACTTGCATCGGCTCCTTGGAGCAGGACCTCAACTGTTTGTAGTGAATGCTTGAACTTAGTTCCATCGGTCGGGCAGAAGGACTACGAGTTTGGTTATCGCCTATTGTACCCAGCGGGTTTTTATTTTGGGGGGTTTTTAAGGGTGGGATGAGATAGTCCTGAGAGTTTCAGCACGCAGGTATTCAAGAACAAGAAAGACCCTGAGCGCAATCAGTTCGTCAATGCCGCTCCGTCAAGTGGCGACTTGGTGACGTGAGATGGCTTCCCAAAAGTTTCACTCAGGGCCTGCGGACTTGCATGACAGCCTCGTTTCAGTGGCCGTCGCCTCACTTGAGTTATTACCCGCCTGCCGACGGCAGTGAAGGAGAACGTGACGGTTCCCCGCCCCGAACGTAGTTGACATCGTAATATGCCGCACCCGCCGAGCTTGCAGAACAGCGCCTCCACGTTGCGACCTACAAATAATAAATTGGGAAAAAGCTGCAGCACCCAAGAACAGAACGTCCAATAAGGAACAGTCGCCTGAGACCTGCTGGGACCATTGGAGGCTGGGCTGAGTTGGAATGAGGGGGTTTCGGTGACACAACATCCAATATCCTAAGGTCTCCTGTTGCTGCCTTGAATCAGGCTGGCGCAACCAGTCAGCAGTTAAGTGGCGAGTTGGCGATCAAGAGTTTGACAAGTTCAAGTCTGTGAAGTGTATCCGCAATTCTGGTCGTTTCTTGGAAAAGGATGTAAGATCTTTTATGTAAGATCTAGGAAACTCGTCAGGCGGCTCATCTCTGAGTTCTTGAAAGCCCAGCGGGCCTCATTTTGCGGGAAAACCGCTGGCCAGGTTTTCAACCACCTCAGCCCATGCAGGCTACCAGGCCGTGGCGTCTCAAGGCTTCACACCGATCCTCCTAGAACACGGTCTCTCTCAAACCCCCAGGGATCAACAACTCCTCTCACCCACATGAAAGAGGCGCCGCTGGGGGTTGCTTCCTCGAAAGCCCATAGGACGGGGAAGGGAACGTCTTTTTTTTTTAATGATCCCTTTTTGTCCTTTGGGTATTCTCGAGGCTTCCGATTCGTCGTCCGGGTGAGAATGGGGGGGAGGGAAGCGCGCATCGTTGGTTGCTATTACCGACAGGAATGCGTCATCCCGTCCCCCCCGCGAGGCTTTTTGCTCTAGGTCTGATAGCGAGTATTGTGAAATTGCATTGTGGCAGGGCGGGTGGCCTCCCCCACACACCATCATGTGGCGGGCGGTTCCGTCTTCTCAGAGCCTCCTCCGGCGAGGGATAAAACATACCTTCATGGGTTCCTTGGCTAGATTTCCTTGCCAGTATTGCGAAACAACCCTTCATTCCACATCAGGGGCCCTCAATTTTCCATCGTTTTCCATTCACCGCAAGCCTGAGTATCCAGGAAATTGAGGTCTACCATGGCTACTTCAGTGTCCAACCACTCCCTTCCCCAGGGATCTGATGCTAGTCGATCAAGCAGAACGCAGAACGATGCCAGCGTCCCCATCCGAGTACCCGAACACATCTCAGATGAAGAAGGCCCATGGGCCCGAAAGACGGTCGTGACATTTGGTAAAGTCGCTTCCCGGAAAGTTTTCGAGCGACATGCTTGCTGATTTCATATTGTGTTCATAGATGGGGGAGGCATCCGTGGTTACTCCAGTCTCTTGATCTTAAAGAAGATAATGTTTCAGATTCGAAAACTGGAGCGGGAACACGAAGATTATCCGGCGCCCAACAGCAGTTTCTACCCATGGATGGGGGCCTCGGAGCCTGACTCTGCTAATGTAGAGCTAGCATCGGAGCGGGTTGATGAATATCTCCCATGCCACTACTTTGACTATATGGCGGGAACTTCGACGGGAGGGTATGGAATCATATTTGTTGATCGAGAACTCAAGCTCACATTTGAAGCAGTCTGAGCGGCATTATGCTTGGAAGGTTACGCATGTCAGTCGACCAAGCCTTGGATGAGTACCGGGAGTTTGGAATTGAAGTCTTCGGTAAGCCGCGGTGGTTTCATGAGCGCTCAATCTTGTGGTATCCCCGGGCAAAGTTCTCCTGCCGAAAAACTCGCGACGCTTTTAAGTTGGTGGTCCATCGAAGTCTTCAGCGGGAGCGACGTTGGGATGAATCCGAAGCAGCAATCGAGCAGCTCAAGTATAGGGAAGATCGGACTAGAACGTAAGAAACTGGCTTTCTTTTTGCTCAACGTCAAGACTGATAAATTGTACGATTCCAGGATCGCGGTGTCTTTTGCTTACCGGAAACACGGGGGAGTAACTCGTCCATATCTATGGAGGAGCTACGACAACTCCCCTCCCAGGTCAAATGAGCACAATAGGTTGAACCCCTTGAACCAAGGCTTTGCCCATACCGCTTCCATCTGGGAGGTTGCCCGCGCAACCACGGCTGCCCCAACATACTTTGAGTCCATCAAGATCGGGGACAGAAAGTTCTTCGACGGAGGCATGGCTGCCAACAACCCGTCACTGCTCGCCCTGAAGGAGATCCATCACTTACACGACTCTACCCCAGCTCTATTCGTGAGCATTGGGACCGGCTTCAAACCTGGCGAAGAGGAGAAAGATCAGCCATCGCACAAAGCCAGACGCGATACCATCGCGGGATTCAGGAGAGCGGAGACCAGGGATAATGAACGGCGCAAGCAGTTTTTGAAGAAATACAGCGAGATTGCTCGACACTCCAAGAAAACCATGGTGGACAGCGAGGGCGAGAATGGAACTAGGGGGTGGCTATCTCATTGCAACGCTATTGGCTTGACTGATAATCGCTATCGACTAAACGTTGAGGGCAGTCTCCACACTATCCCGCTCGACGATTGGCGCCCTGCGAACACTGGCGACACGACCCTGGAGTCCATTCGAGCAGAGACGGAATCCTATCTCCATCGCCCTGAGATCAGAGAACATGTCAAGTCCATCGCAAAGACAGCCGTGGAGATCCGACGACAGCGAGCGGCAACGGATAAATGGGAGTCATTCGCCGTGGATGTCGACTACTACTGCCAACTCTGCTCACATGGAAAACGCTATGCGACGCGTGCCAACCTACAAGAACACCTTCAGCTCAGCAGCAAGCATAATGGGTCGAACCAGCCTAATGGCGGACAAATGGGACCTGATGAAATTGAACAAGCGCTTAGAAATGGACGAACTGTAAAGTATTAGGCTTGGAAGGATATTAGAAATTGTATTATAAGCTATTACCTAAAATATTATATCATATTTTAAATATTATAATTATTTTAATATATAATAATTATATAATAATAATATATTAAAATAATTAACTTTAAATTAAATTTTATATATTATAAGTTATTACTTTTATTATTTAAAGCCTTATATATTTTCTTATGGACCCGAGGCCTCCGCTCGGGGCAATAGCAGATATCTTCGTCCAACTGGCAACTCAGGCTCGGACTGTTCTCGGGGGCTGGCTTGGTCATGGCTCGTCTCTACCAAACCTGGAAGAGGGACTGAGACGACGGAGGCTAACGATGGAGTCCTTCATGGTAATCCTTAGCGAATTAAACCGCTCCTCGTCGGCTACCGACGATGTCCCAGCTGTCTTTCACAGTTTGGATAAGTTCGAGAAGTGTTGGATCGCCTGCCAAAGCAGAAAGACCAAAATGATCCAGATCATGGCAGAAGCTATCCGTACTTTGGCCACTCGAGACACCATGGATGAGAGTAACCCAAGCAGTTTTCATCTTCAACTCCTTGAAAATACTCAGATTCAAAAGTTCTGCGAGGACTGGAGTATAACAATGCATGCTCTCGACGCGGCATTTCTTCCTCTTTTCAACAGAATCATCATGTTTGAATCCGATCGTGGTTCGCCGTCATACGTTCGGGCCATCCATTTACGTCTACAGTTCCTGGGCTGTAATGTCTTTGATGACCCGCCACAATACGCCAGGATTGAGAAACTGCTTTTACGGACACCGTCGTTCCACAGCTATCTTTCGGTAGCCAGACTCGTCTTATGCACGGCCAAGGAGCAGATCATACACCCAGCCCAGCAGCTATCCCTTCAGTGCGGTTTGGCGTGGAACCTGCTCCTTCTTGCCTTCTTCTGCCGAGACCCTTTGGCTCGTGACGAAGCTGTGTCGATGCTCAAAGACTACCCTGGCCAAGATGGCTTATGGGAGACAAGGTCGCTCTACGTCTTAGCTTCGAGATGCGTCACCATGGAACAGAAAATCGCTATCGAAGGTACGCCGACAGAACAGTGGCAGCGGCTTCTACTTGGAGAATTTGCCTTTGAAAATGGTGGAAGTCGCATAGTATTTCGCGATTTGGAGAAGAACATAGTGTCAGGGAATTGGGAATTAGTGGAGGAGGTTGCCGAGGTTAACGCAGAGGTTCAGGATGTGCTGTGGAAGCGACAACCTATTACAGGATTTGAGGGAATGCTTATGATAGACGTGTATAGTGAAGTGAAGCCCACAAAGTGAGTCAGCTAAATACCGACTATATTACTTAAACATATATCTTTCTTATATTATTACCTGCCTCAGGATCAGCCACTCAGCATAGGGATCCAAGCTAGCAACCACATTTCGGGCCCTAGACCTACTACCTTGGGGAATAAGGCTCCTGTCTCGTCAAGTCATGCAAGCCTCTCTTCCCGGAACCTCCACCATATCCCCGAGATTCATCCTGATGACTCTATATCAACTAACGCTTCCGCCCCACTCTCCCTATCTCCTTCATCCATGCACCTCCCGCCTCGGCCGCCAGTCCCAGATATATTAGAAAGAATAACCTACATATCCGAAGATTCGCAGTTGCAGCACTTCTCATATTTATTTATAAAGATCTAGTCATGCGCAATATATTGACTAAAGATATTCGAGAGCTAACAATGACTAGGATTTGAATCTTGATGCCATCCGCTTGATGTACCCACTGGCGTAACCCATGCCCGTGATTTGAGCCATCTCCCTCCAGAAAGTGCTCGGAGGGTCATCAATCAGCGCTTGAGCCTCATAGAGATTTATCAAGGGTCTCTCCCAGACGAGATCAACTTCCGATGCCTTCTTTATCTTAGTCCTCTTCAGAACCTTCCAGAAAACATAAAGCACTGGGGCCGTGATCTGCATGGTGTAGTTTGCGAAGAAGCTCTCAGTGTTCCATGGGGAAAAGGCTCTGTAGCCGTAGCTGTAGCCCACCAGGACGATCAAAAACAAAGAAATCCAAGCTCCGTAAGGCTGAAAGTACCCATAATAGGGCAAAGTCTTTCGATCAAGTCCTTGTACCTCGCAGGCACGATGGTAGCGAATGAATGTGATAGATATCACAATGTAGTTTATGATAGCACCACCAGCGATGAGCGAAAGAAGAACGTTCAAAGCCCTAGCGGAGCCACCGCTGACAGAGAGAAACGATAGAAAAGAGAATAGCATAGTGACCATAAAGCAATATATGGGAATACCCTTATTCGTGCATTTCTTGAGAAAGGTAGGCGCCTGCCCCTGCATCGCAAGACTATGCAGGCACCGGATGGCGCAGTACGTATAAGTATTGCCTGCAGAGAAGATGCTAGTGAATAGAAGAGCATTCACAACATGAGGCAAGACGCCGATGCCCATGTTCGTCATGGCGATGACATATGGGGAGGCGGCGGCTGTGGAAGAACCCTCGCCGGCGATATGGATGCGTCGCAACTCCGGATCGTTGAAAGGGAGGACAATCCCCACAGCAAGGGCGCTGCCGATGAAGAAGATGCCAAAGCGAAGGTAAATAGTCTTGAAGGCGGCCTTAAGGTAAATGCTGGGGTGTTTGGCCTCTGCTGCGATCATCGAGATATAGTCGGGCCCCACGATGATAAAGACTGCAGTAACGAGGGCGCCCAGGACGCCTTCGAACCGCCCGAGCGCTCCGGTGGAACTGAAACTCGCAAAAGCCCCAGGGTCACTCCAGTGGCGGAATCCGTAAGCGTCGCCCTGGGGGTTCCCTCCCACCATTGTGATGAGAGTGAAGGAAAATAACATGAACATGAGGATGACCTTGCCCCCCGAGAGCCAGAACTCAGCCTCTCCGAAGATGCCCACGGCCACTGCGTTGAGTAGACTAAGTGTTGAGAGAGTGTTAACAGTTCCGCTTCTCTTTGGGCGTTAATAAGGGGGTTCAAGTTCACTTACCCATATGAGATGATGACACCCAAGCAAAACCCAGCAGTTAGGCCAGCTTCAGCGATATCTGGTGCCCAGAACGAGACTATGACGTTCAGAGCCACGATCTCGAACGGGATCAAGAGAGCCTCGTAGAAGAAGAAGTTCCACCCAATCATAAAGCCAAGAGCCTCGTCGACCCAAGCGCCAGCGAGTCGGATGAAGCCTCCAGCGATGGGAATATGAGTTACCATCTCAGCGGCTGAGTTATTGATAAGAGATATAAGACAGCAGTAGAGAGAGTAGCAGATGAGGAGACTCCCTGGCCCGCCTTTCGCCAGGCCTCCGCCAATGCTGATGAAGAGGCCGGTGCCGATGGTTCCTCCAATAGCGATGAGCTGAATATGGCGATTATTGAGGCGGCGATGGAGACCATTTGTATTAATCGAGGTGGCCTCGATGGCCTGTTCAAGGTGTTCGGCCTCTGCATCGTTGGCCATGGCGCTTCTGCCGTGCTCGTAAAAGCTTTTCCCGGAGCTGACAGCCATTGTGCTGAAAGGGAAATGCAAGAAGTGTCCAAATAGTGCTCTTATACAATGAGAAATAAGAAATAGCGCTCTGGGATCTGGAGAAGTAGTGCGCCTTGAATATGTAACTCTTCAAAAGTGAGGCAAAGAATCACGGAACCGTGTGCTTATATGAAGAAGCGAACTGGTTCTAGATTTGGCGAGCTAGTGATCTACTAGTGCTATACTATCTGGCAATTTGACGAACACTCAAAAATTCGGCGGGCAGTCATAATAGGCTCCCCCGCATTCACGCCATCCTCTTGAGGTCCAAATCCGGGGCCCCGGATTCCTAGACAAGCATCGTCGCGTCGCCGGACCGTGCCCACTGAGACTATCGAAAGATGCTTGGTGGGTACGGTCCGGTAGACGCCACGCTTCGGCTCTCCGTGAGAGCACTAATAGCCGATCCAGGGCCTCGAGATCGTCTTAAGAGACTGCCCCCGAATGATTATGGTCAGGTAGTTTGCACCATGTTCAAGGTCTCCCAAGTATTGAGAGTAGCTACGCCCCGCGTGCTCCATCTCGGCAAGGCCGCAGGCAAGCCTGGGGAGGTTTACTACCCGTAAGCACCGTCCCGAACTTTCTGAGAGGGATTCAATGACCCAATACTGATTTCATGGGGCAGCATACAGCTCAAGGAGACCAAGAAGCCTGTCCCTGGAGACAATGAGGTCCTCGTCCGACTCAAGGCGGCTGCGCTGAACCACCGCGATCTGTTTGTTCGGCATCATCAGTACCCCGCCATATCCCTCGATCACCCCATGCTATCAGACGGTTACGGAGTGATTACTGAGCTTGGGAGAGGGGTTCCTAACAGCTCTCTCCTCGGGGAAAACGTCCTCCTAACACCGATGCGAGGCTGGATATCAGACCCAGCTGGCCCAGAGGACCCTAGAAAGTGGTCCATCACCGGATCAACCCGTCTCTACGATGTGGGCACAGCGCAAGACTATGTTTGCGTTCACCAGGACGAGGTTGTTCCGGCCCCGAAGCATCTGTCCGCCGTGGAGGGGGCAGCTATCCCACTGGTTGGACTCACAGCCTGGCGGGCATTACGTACCAAGGCTGCTGTTCAGCCAGGACAGAACATTCTAGTCACGGGCATCGGAGGTGGCGTTGCTATCTCAGCTTTGCAGTTCGGCGTGGCTATGGGCGTCAATGTCTTCGTTACCTCTGGTAGTCAGGAAAAGCTCGACAGAGCCAGGAGATTGGGTGCACAAGGCGGTGCAATCTACAAAGCGGAAAAATGGGAAGCCGACATTCGCCAGCAACTTCCATCATCGAGGTCGTACATTGATGCTATCATCGATGGAGCAGGCGGCGATATCGTCAGTAAAGCTGTCAAGCTTCTCAAGCCTGGTGGTGTCATTGTCCAATATGGCATGACCGTCTCTCCAACGATGAACTGGACGATGTCGGCTGTCCTTCTGAACGCAGAATTAAAGGGAACCACGATGGGTTCCAGGCAAGAGTTTCGGGATATGGTTGCCTTTGTCGACCGCAAGGGGATCCGACCAGTGATCAGCAGAACAGTTCAAGGGCTGAGCAACCTCAGGGGCATTGATGACCTCTTTGACGATATGAAAGCTGGACGTCAGATGGGCAAGCTCGTTATCGAGATAGAAGGTCAAGACAGCCCCAAGATCTAGAATCGTTCATGCGGTAGATTAAATAATGCGACTTTCATATCTACAATTACTCTATTCCATTCGCTTCGTTTTTCTTTTCCTTTTTCCTTTTTAGAATGCCATGCTGCCCTCCTTTGATCCTGGCTATAGCATTGATGGCATGTTTACATTATTAAAAGCAAAAAGGGTTAGGACGTGAGAGCCTGTTGGGTCTTATATTTTGGCATACACACGCAAAGAAGCATCTTATTGCTCTACCATTCATCCAGGTCATCCACATGTGAGTAGCTTAGATAGGAATAATAGTCGTCGCAAACGAACGAACAGGGAGTCTATTCTTCTACATGCAGTGGCAAGTTCTTAGGCTCAGCCAAGCCATCTCAAGATAATTTCCCTGACGCAAAGCTCTATATATACAACAAGTGTCTCTATCGCCATGCCATTGCATCACTGCTGCGATAGCAGTTAGGCTCGGGTGCGGATGAAAAGTACGGTGACGCGTTTGCATCGCCCAGCTGAACAACGGGCTTCAGCACCTGAAATTCACCCCAGTCACCTTTCAAGGTCGACATGTAAGATGAGTCTTCTCCAGAGTACTTCGGCATCGTTTGACTCCATGCTTTCAGTACCACGTCTAACAGCTCGAGCACAAAGAGGTCAGGGCCAGTTCCGTCCCAGCCAAACTTCTGGTTGCAGTCCTGTACCACCTCTGGTGAGTATAACCCAACCTCTGGGCTTAGATGAAGAGCGGCCGCGGTCATGAGAGAAGCAAACACATGGTAGGAACCGCCTTGGCGCGCACGATCTCTGATGGCCATCATAGTACCGATGGCTCCGATCAAGCCTGTGAGCATATCCGGCACAGGCAGAGCGGGTAGCACACATGTTCCGTCTGTGTGACCCAAGCTTCTCCCAGTGACGTAGGAGCATCTGGAGGCGGCATCGGCAATCTGCTGCCAGCCGGGTCGCTCAGCCATAGGCCCATCTGGCCCGTAACAGTTCTCCTCCACATACACGATGCCTTTGCCTCTCTTACCAGCCATTTTTAGGAGATGGTCAAGGCTGAGCCCCTTCCGGGCAATCACTCCTGGCCTATAGCCTTGAATGAAAACGTCTGCATCTTCGATCAGGCTCAGCAAGTGCTTTACCTCGTCATCTCTAGCCAAGTCAACGTCCACGGTTCTGACGCCAGCATTTAGCGTAAGTTGAAGTGACTGTTCTTATGTTCTTAGCTTTGGTACATTCCTGACATAGGTGGGGGAAGAGCAAAGCACAAGACTCCACCAAGTGAAGAGTACGGGAGGGCGTATGAGAGGACAGTCATGGCTTACATTGAAGTCGGGGAGGCGGCCGCAGTTCACGCGGATCACATCCGCCCCAAGAGCTGCCAAGGTCGTCCCGATGACAGGGCCGGCAATAATGCGAACAAGCTCCACGACCTTGATGCCCGCCAGGGGCCTTTTGTCGGCAGATACTGGCAAAGGAATGGCCGACGTAGGGACTGCATGTGCCTGCTGCTTGTAGTTGATCAGGGGGTGCTTAGACAGGTCCTTGGCCATGCGTGTCTGTTTCCATCCAGCCGGAGTATAGCAGATACTTCCACAAAGGCCTTGAACCAAGTTCATCATCTCCAGCTCATGCGCTCCGAACTTGCGGACATGCTCGGCGATGACTTGATAGGCCTCGTCATTACTGCTGCATTCTTGCGATGGGTCTATCCCGATGGTCTGCAGCACCGGATCTGCGCCTAGAGACCCATGCAATTGAAACCAAACGCCTTCGTCTTTGGTCTCGTAGTTTGCGGTAGCACGCAGTCTGAGTGACGTTCCGAAGATATCTCCTTCGAGATCTTTAGGGAAGATGGCAGCTAGCTTGCCCTCTTTGGCAATCTCCCGGACGGTTTGGCCGTTTCGCTTGCTCATGCCCACACTTCCGAGCCAAAATGCAGCATGATCGGTATCGACAGATGCTGTCCGGCTGGAAGAAGTTTGGCCGTCTCTGAGCTCCAAGAGCTCATTGGCAACGATGCCGCTCATGGCATGCAAGGCGCCAGCGATCACGGCCGATTTCAATGGACCGGGCACAATTGTTTGGGGGGAGCCCGTGAAAGACACGGTGTTCAGAATCGCAGCATCTTTGGTGAACCCCGGCGTCGCTTCCGCCAGCACCTTGAGAAGTCGACGTGCATCATTAGGCACTGGCAGCGGCTCAGAATCGATCCAGGTCCCCGGTCCGTAAATATCAGCGCCCGAAACTATGCCCGACATTGTGGTGTTTTGGCGAAGGATGATGAATGAATGATGAATGAATGGAGGAATGTGATAGTCAATAATACTGGCTCTCTGGTTTCGCTTTATCGAGTGACCAGGCCTAGATGAGCGACTTCAGTAAGCCTGTCTTATAGACATTATTCCCAACCTCCCTACGGAACCTGAAAGCACATACGGCAATTCGTTCATGAAGATGCTATCCGACTTGAGCTGTTCGGCTCGCTCCGAGGGTTCGAGGGAGAGTGGGCACGGTCCGGATTTAGGTCAGTTATCGCGAGATGGATGCGCCGTCTGTCTGGTTTACCGAAACTGGTACACACCTCGCGTCAGCGTGGGCTTACTTATCCTTGACCGCGTGCAGCTAAACAGATTAGGCATCGAAGACACACCCCTTGCATTAGCGCTGTTGACCGATGGCTGTTGTGTTGAAAGGGATGGCCCTCCGCTGATCTGAATGAGCTGACTCAAGTGAACCCTTGACATGAAAACGAACTAAACTCCAGAATGCAAAGTGTTAGAGGAGACATAGCAGAATAGGGAGAGGAAGAATTCCCATCATCAGTTTGGCAGTTCAACATGGCGCGAGATAGTTGCAGAAGGTTGCAGCAGTTATTATGGGATCAGTATCTAGCAAGTTCTCGGAAGCCCTTTCATGTCCCCTAACGGGACATCAGCTTTCGAAGCATCTTATGCGGATTTGAACCGGTAGATGATATCCTCGAAACGCCCTTCAGGAAAGACATACAGCCACTTGAGCGTCTCGTTGGGCCCGCAGAAGACACCGTGCATCGCATCACCAGGGATCCAAAGCATGCTGCCCTCGGTAACACGGTGCCTAACCCCGTCGATCTCCACTTCCCCAGACCCTGCAAGCGTGTAGTAGATCTCTGCCTGAGAATGTTGGTGGAGAGCGAGTATCCCGTTAGATGGACAAGTCGCGATCCCCGCGCACATCGAGTCTGAGCAGGTGCTTGGCCTGGAGAGAAGTGTCTGCCAAACGACATTGCCGTACTTTGTGTCAGGGAACGAGTTGAGTGCCGTCTGATTGACTTTATCTCCATCTAGGACCACCGGGGAGAGCTCGTGAATTGTCGTGCCGTTGCTGTTAGATTAGAAGCCATGTCAGCTTTTCGGGTTCTGATCTGTTTGTGAAGTCTCATTGTAGTGATGACAAGCTGCGAAAAGAAGCCCCCATTGCTCTGAAAGCCACTTACGTAGAGGATTCCATCATTACCAATTTCGTGCGTACTCTATTGCTGGTCGATGATAGTCTTTTGTGGTTTGAACGACGGATTCCTGCGATATTGTTCGAGTATATTAGTAGACAAAGATAAAAGCATCAAGCCCTCTGAAGTCGTGTCGTTCACCTCATCTTTTCTACCTGATAGATTCTTGCGACCACTGCAGTGGAGATAGAATTGCTTACGCAACCGAAACTCGAGATCGGCATCTAGACATGGTCTCGAACTCTTGGGAATGGATCCGGTCCGGCGCCAACTCTTAGACCATCTCCATTTGGATTTGCATCTAGGCCTAAAATGGGCATTTGATACGGCACGAAGGGGGGCTTTGTAAGATCCCGAGATCAACACGCGCTTCTTATCTTGGCTCCAGCGGTCCGGGTCTCTAACCGTGAGCCTGTCCGGAAGCAACTCATCGACTCCATCCATGCTCAAGCATCCGCTCCGTGTCCTGCTGTGCGATGGGGAGTAAAGCTGATGCATACTTTCCGGTGCAGCGCATTGCCCAGGCATGCCTACAATGCCGGTAAGCAAATTGATGCCCCCCGTTGTGCGCACTCGCACTTTGGCCGGCGAGAACTAATCCAGTCAGACGGAAGAAATGCCGATGCACCGGCGACCGACCTGTCTGCGGACAGTGCCAACGACTCAACATTGGTGAGTGACGCTCGACATTGTCAGCTGTGGCGGACTTGGGTGTAACGGCAGAAGACTGCGTATATCCCCAGCAGGCTCCTGGACAACAAGGGCCTGGTACAGCGAGCAGCGACGACCCCAACCTTTCGCGAGGAACCTCCGAGTCAAGCGACACACAGGTATGAATTGACTGACTCCCTCTTTCTTACTGAATCACGCATTGAAAACCGCGCGTTAGACCTCGGATTTCGTAAGAAAGATCGCGACACTCGAGGCAAAGATCGAGACGATGGGATCGAGCCTACAACGGTGAGATTCAGCCCCCCCGAAGTAGGAAGGAATGATACTGAACAACGTGCTAGAATTGAAAGATGCCTCGTTTTGCTATCAAGTAACAGTAACCTGGGTGGTATGGGGTTGCCGCCCACACCTTCCGGGCACCCTGAGAGCAGCCCGAGGACAGGGTTTGGGACTGCAGAGCAAGGCCAACGTTCACCGCAAAATGATCCTACGATTGAGGACTTTGGAACGCCGGAGGACGTGTTCATGGCAGTCCTTGATTCATACTTTACTTACTGCCAGAATCAGCCGTACTCGTTCTTTCATGAGGAGACCTTCCGGCAACGTTTGTCGAAACAAGCTATCCCTAGACATCTAGTCCTAGCTGTCATGGCGACTGCAGTTCGATTTTGTTCGCATCCGTACTTTTCGGGGCGTGCGTTGGAGATGTCTGTCGAATATGCCAACAGATCTTGGAAGCTCATCGTGTCGGACTGTTTTACCGTCGGCAAGGTGGCAGAGATATCGTCAGTCCAGACGGTCGCCTTGCTAGGCTTGTTCGACTTCACTGGTGCGTTTCTCCATCTTCTAAGAACCGAGATCCACGCATGATGATGATTGTTTCTTACACTTTATTATACGTTATAGCTGGTCGATTACGCCATAGTTCAGCGTGGGTCAAAGTTGGCCTGGCCGTTAGGATCGCACAGGACTGCGGACTCATGCTAGATAACGCAGCGCATCTCTCGTATGCGGAACAGGAAGAGAGACGACGGGTGTTTTGGTCAGTGTATCTGTTGGATCGCTTGGTCTCCTGCGGCCGCGGTCGACCACCAGCCATCGTTGACGCGTCGTGCCACGTGCAGCTGCCGTGTGACGAGTCAATATGGAGGGAGGGCCTATGGGCCAAAACACAATCGCTGGACGAGATGACAAACCG
Source organism: Fusarium robinianum (assembly GCA_013623725.1). Lineage (NCBI taxonomy): Eukaryota > Fungi > Ascomycota > Sordariomycetes > Hypocreales > Nectriaceae > Fusarium > Fusarium robinianum. Next base: position 22,310 of record JABFFI010000597.1, on the reverse strand, counting down.
AACACTTTCAGTATTTCAGCGGCAATGCCCTTTGGCTCAAGTCATTGCTATTGCGCAAATCCTCGGCCGATGTGCGCAATATGTGCTTCAAGACTTCAACATCAGAAGCCCACATCCACCCTGGGATCCTGGCTCGGACTTCGCCGGCATCGAATCCGATCTTCTACATTTTGAAGCCTATTTGGAGATACAGAGACCAGTTAGTGAGATGCTCGCGGCCCACATCTCGGCTGAAGGAGCAGTGGACAGCCAGTCTACAGGGCCGATCATCTTCTCTCGAGCACTGTTCCATCTCTGCTATTGTCTACTGAACCATCCATTCTTGTTACGGCGCCGCATCAACACATGCAGCAACCTTGCACCCGTCAGTTTCATCAAACGATCATCTGACCTAGCCTGGATTCATGCGCAGCAGATGATGGCTCTTGTCCGTGAGGCGCGCAAGTTAGGCTGCTCGTTTCACTCTTCCTCCAGTGGCTATGCAGTTACAGTCGCGGGCTCCATCATCGCGTTACGGACCTATGACGAGGACTCGCCAGCTCGCGAACAGGCTGAAATACTACTCGAAGAGGCTTTACTCTATCTGGACATCATTGGCCAGCACTGGGGTAATGTTAGAACAATGGTAACGTGCTTGATTTCCGCTTTTGCGGTCTTTGTACACTGACGATTCTCAATAGGCCTCGACACTTGGCCGAATCGTCTACGATGGTTTTTCAGAACGTCACTTGAACAGCCTCACGCCTGGCGAGGAAGAAGCTATATGGGCAGTGGTCGACTACAATACCATGTCAAACCAATTCGGCGAGGATGCGATAATTAGTGGGCAGGAATCAGACGGCCCAATGCCGAATTCGTGGATTGATTTTTTTGGCCCCATTGACTATGCTTTACTATCTAGTGTAAATGCGGCGCCTCAAGATTAATTTTTCACGGGAATCCAGACTCGTGGTAGAGGGAGCATGCTCTTTCCAAGTCTTATAGTTGACTCTGATATATTTTTGAAGCTAGTGAGTCTCTGTCATGCTAGAATGTCATGCCTGAATTTCCACCCTTGAAACGAGATACATGGTTACTGTCTTACAGCTTCGCCAACGACCAACTGATGTACCTTTGATAGGAATGAAATGGTAAATAGGCTATATCTTGGAGCTCCGCTGCGCGGAGCTCAGAGAATCAAGAGCCTCGTAGATCACACTGAAGTCGCGGTCTCCGAACTCCTTGGATCTAGCCAGTGGTCGATACGTCTCCTCAACGCACCGTCCCACTGCGAGAGGCACACCGGCCTCTTCGGCAGCTGAAACAGCAAGAGCAAGGTCCTTGTGAGCCAACTTGGTAACGAAGCCGCCCTCGTAGTTCCGGTGGGCCGGAGGGCTAGAGTCTCCAGCCTTGACCTCAGGGACTGGATGATTGATCTAGAAAAAAGGATTAGCGCATGCTCTTGCTAGAAGATCCTGATCCTCTGGAGGCGAGACCGTTGGAAGACCTACTTCACTGGACCAGCAGCGCCCTGTGGAGTTGTTGATGATGTCGGCGAGTACTTGCGGATCAACTCCGAGCCTTTTGCCCAGTAGCATCGCCTCACTTGGTTTCATTAGCCTCTGCTTTCGAGTATTCAGGATTCTGGCTATTTCCTACTCACCTCAAGCCAAGCATGGTGATTCCAAGTAGAAGACTGTATGTCATGGCGAGCGCCCGCGATCAGTAACTGTATCGGAATCGGCCAGTGGCGGGCGCTGTACTTATTCGAGATCTTTGCGGCAAGTCCAGCCCCAAGATCACCACAATACGTGACCTTGCGAGCCATGGATTGCAGGACGGGGACCGAGCGATCAAAAGAGGTCTTGGATCCGCCAACCATGATTACCAATGTGCCTTTCTCTGCACCAATGACACCTGTGCCATCGTGGAATTAGTAGTGATGGCAGAGCTAGGTCACACGGCTTACCTCCTGAGACTGGGGCGTCCACCAGATCTGCGCCGACTTGTCGCAGTTGCAAGGCCATCGCCTTGCTGACACTTTGCTCAATGGTAGATTGATCAATGCAGAGAGTTTTAGCGCGCTGATCTTGACTCTTATAGACTTGAGAGCGCTCAGGACACTATTCCCTTCGCCGACGTAGACCTCCTGAACGTGCTTTCCGGTAGGAACCATACTGATAATGGTAGAAGCTTTCTGTGCTACATCGTAAGGTGCTGTGAGGCGTTAGCGGTGCCACTAGCATATCTGCACAATCTTATGCCATATTGCATACTTACATGAGCAACGAACGAGAGGCACATTGGGGTGCTCCGAGTCGTGGCGTTTAATGATACTGTCTACCGCGGCCTGGTTCACATCACACAAGGCGAAGCCGACCTCCTTTCCGCCATCCGGCTTCGTATATCTCGAGATGAGGTTATTGAGCTAGTCAAGTTAGATCGCGTTTTGTAGAATCGGATCTGCAGCAGCTGACCATATGATTGCCCATGGCGCCAAGGCCAATGAAGCCGATTGTATTAGACCTGTCTGTTGAGAAGGCCGTGGCGGATGTGGTTGCAAAAGAGTTCTGGGCCCCCAATCGGAAACTATACCGGACTAAGCGCCGAGCACTGAGACGCCCTTGCTGAGCACAAGAAAGGCTTGCGACGAGGCCGGCCTGTCGGAGAGTGTTATGGGCGCGCATAATTACTAGCCAAGGCTGAGACGCAGGAACATCGACCGGGCACAGAGTAGATGAAGGTTTCGCAGATACTCCAGGAGTGCCTCTCTAGGAATAAAGGACCAGTTTAAGATGACTTTTGAATACGTGCGAGGTCACCAACCTCAAGCTGACTTGGGCGCTGGTGCCAAGTAGTCATACAGTTGCCGGCGCGTGTGAGTGGAGCCGGTCCGGCCTCCGGCTCCGGTTCATCCAACTCCCCCCCCCCCCGATACGGCGACGGTCCGGGGATCATATGCAATGGGTCAGCTTTCGATGGCTTCAACAGAGCCGGCAGGCGCGAGAAGCCGGCCGAGAATTCCAGAAGACCGAGGATATTCTACATCCGTTCTCTACAGAAACGGTTGAGGGGCGAAGCCAAGCTGGAAACGGAACAGGGCTTTCCCCGAGGCAGGGGCACTTAGCTTTCTCACCAGCTGGACATAGTTAGTATTCAGTCCAAGTTTCGACATCACCCGTTGCTGTTTTCAGTGGCACCAGGTCTTCGGCGCAAGGGACACATGGATGTTACAGGTTTCAATCATAATCATAGAGCCGCTTTCTAACATTTTATCTATCTAGCACATCAAAACGCTCTGCAGAATGGTATTGTTATAGACAGCCACGTCCGTGATCCACGTCTTGTCAATCCAGTAATAAGTAATGAATGTGACAGCCAACGCAGCAACGACCTGCTCTCCCGTGAACTCTCCATCAGCAACTAGCGGAAGGGGGAACCTCCAGTCCCCTGATTCGATTTCCTCTCCCTCTCTAGCAGCGACTCGCCCAAGAGCCTCACAGCCAAGCACCTCCGCCTTGCAAGTCACCTTGGAGTCAGGAACTCGGTTACAGGAGCCGTCTTGAGAGCCTTCAAGATACTCCGCCAAACCTTGCCGCAGAAGAGCATGGCCCACACGAAATCCAGAGGCCCCTGATTTTTGCTGCCGACCTTGGATTGTAGGAAGATGTCTCTCGGTACCGAGACCGCCTTGGCGAGTAGACGCATATCAACAACCGAGAAGCATGCCCTGGCTGTCTTGCGAGTCCCCTGGAGCTCATTGCAGAGCATCATCGCGAAACGTAGGCACTCGCGGGCTTCGTGCTCAGGGGCTCGGGAGGAGATGGTGGAAGTGGTGCCACTGGACCCGGTCCCGTTGGACTTGAGCTGCCCATTTGAGGCTGGGATGAACTCTTTGGGGAAGATCTCCATGAGCACATTGGATTGCTCCTGAATGTCGTCGTCGACCTCACTCAAGTCTTTATATAGGCAACCTGCCGGCGAGAAGTAGAAGCAATCTGACCGAAGCACTATCAAGGCTTCTTTCATCAGTTTAAGAAGCCTTAAGTCCATGTATAAGTCTCCGAGGTTGTATGGATACTTCCTATGGTCGACGTCCTCGGTGTACTCACGATCGTACTCCCGGCAGTCCGTTATGATCAGGCCTCGGGCGTACGCCAGCTTCCCTTCCACTGTCACCGAGAGCAGGCCGGGACACGGACGTAGCACTTCCTTCATTTTGTCTGTGCCAATCGTGCCGCGTAGTAGGCACGTCATCGTCGTCGTCTACACGGCCAGTGGCGCGTTGGGTCATGCCTGGTCCGTTGCGCTCGACCTCGCGGTGCAACGCCTTGGGCTGCTTATCCTTTTCCCCGAAAAGCTTGCGCATGATGTCCTCATCGGAGTGGTCCTTGGCCATCAGGTCATAGACGCAGAGCTGCCTTGGAGACATACAAACTGGCATGTCGGCTCTATAGTGCTTGCTGCCACGCTCAATAGAAGTCTGCGGCCTTTTAAGAGCATTAGATCCCCCGCCAGTCCTGTTGGGAAGTATTGGGAACTCTTGCGCCAGAAAGGGGGACACAAGCCTCCAATTTCAGCACCCTCACACTTGACCAAGATTTCGGTCTTCCCCGTAAAATCCAGTGTCCCTATGGCCAAAGCAGCGAAAGTCACGGAGCAAAGGGTAGAGGTTATGACGTGCTTATCAGACCCTTACAGTCACGCAACGGCGGACTCGGCCAACTTGGAAATGTCTACACGGGACGAACCAAGGAATAAATAGATGGCAAAAATAAATGCGTATATTCCCATGAATCCATCGCTATTCGCTCCAGAAGATCATACTGAAGATACCTTCTCATCCCACCTTGATGCCTCTAAAGACATAGATTGCGATCACATAGCAAGTGGCGCTGACAAAGTACGGCATCCCAAATGCCATGCCACCGATTCCAATTCCACGGACCCAGAGTGCAGCCATCAGAGGTGCTCCAAGAAGAGAGCCAACAGTCTTGACGAGCATGACGATGGATAATATGTGACTCTCTGCGTTAGAAGGTTCTGTCACATCACCAGCGTATGAAGGGCATATGGCAGGTGACTTGAGCAGTGAGAGAGTAAATATGGGCAGCGCAGACCCGAGAGCATAAACGAATAACGAGGGAATCAGTATCCAAATCTCAGCAGCCACGGCGATGCCCAGCGCTCCGAGGACAGACACTATGAGACAGACTCTGGCGTATCGAACATTTGTCTTGTCAACAGTTGAAGCTGTCTCATGTCCAGGCTCGGCGCGCGAACGCAGAAACTTGGGGATAATCCAGGTGAGAAGTGTGAAGTTCACAACTGCCTTTCCAGAGAGGAGATATCCAGCGGCAGCAAAGGTCCAACGGTAACGTCCCGAGATGTACTGCACCAGAAGCTTTGTGTCGGAGCTGGCGAGCGACGTCAGCATGAAGCTGATCAGCAGGAGCGTAAAGTTCCGTGGATGGCTGGTGACGATGGCGTAGACGGTGTGTAGGCGGTGTGCCGTAGAATGGAAAAGAGATTTCCGGTCATCCTGAGCCTTAAGCCGTGGTGACGAAAGGAGGGGCTCGCTTTGCTCTTCGTCGGGGGATTGTCTACCCTCAGAAGGGTCGCCGTGAGATGGGAGGAGATGTATGGCAGGGATAGCCAACAACAGGAGGAAGATGCCGAGCCAAAACGGCAGCCATAGAGACAAGGTCATGGTTGAAGAGGCCAGTGCAGGGCCGAGCAGTGCCACCACATAAGAGACAGAGCTCATATATCCAAAGTAGATGGCCCGCTTGACATGGTCATCGGTAAGGTTGGAAGCAAAGGCATACGTAAGAGAATTGAAGACACAATCTCCCCCGAGAATCGAGAGCGTCGGACCAGCAATAATAGCTCTTGTAGGAAGTAGGTGCTCGAAATGGCCCACTATCACCGCCCATAATAACATCAAGACTCTTGGGACAAGGTTGAGCCTCAGGATAGCCCGGCGACCCCATGTCTCTGCTAAGAAACTCAGGGGAATCGTCATGATGAAGTCTGCAGGTCATCAGCGATAGGAGCGATTCTAGCTCAAAAATGACATTTGCCTACCTCCCGAAACCCAGAGCGTCTCCATGATACCTTGTATTCGACCTAGGCTCTTTTCAATCTCGTCGACCTTGCACAGTTTCTCATCTATGCTTCCATCCGGTTGGGTGAGGGTTGGATCCGTACTCCGGTAGTAGTCGCCACAGAGCCGTCTCTCGATGAGTCTATTCAGCGGAAGTTGGTATAGGCTCATGGACAGATTGACTAGCAGAACCAGGGCCAAAACCGGGGCGATAGGCCGAGTATGTCGACGAACCTGAAGGCGCCGGTCAAGGTCATCCGGCGAAGCTGGCGCAGCAGCCATTTTGTCACGCGCAATACCGATCGACTATAATTAGAGCAACTATTGAAAGTATTTGCTTCGCTACACACTCTTGAGACTGGGATCAAGTCTCGCGCTTCTCCGTGAGTCTTTGCAGTCGCGGCATAATGTTATTAGATTAAAGTGAGGTTTATCAAAACAAAAACAAGCAAGCGTATCTCGCGTTGAGCACGTGAAGATGGAACGTGTCGGCCCGTGGCCTGTGTGGGGACACGCGAGCCAATAAGTAGAGCGGAGAGACTTCACTAAGGAGGAGGACTTTGTCTCGCATAGGGCCAATATCAACGAGTTGTCGAAATATTAGCCTAATCCACCGCGGAAACCGTCGAGCTTCGTCTTCAGGCGACGCAAGGCACTACAAGGGGTCAAATATATCACCTTGAGCCATCGATGGGGAGGCCAAATGCCACTCAAGACCACGAAAGACACCCTAAATCAATGAACCAAGGGCTTCAGCTTAGCTAACATGCCACGAACCTTCCAGGACACCATTCTCATCGCCATATCTCTAGAGATCAAATACGTCTGGATAGATTACCTTCATATAGTTCGGGATTGTCACCAGGAATGGCCTGAGCAATCGGTAAAAATGGGGTCTATTTACTCTAATTCTACCTTTACTATTGCCGCCCACTCTGCCAAACATGACCACGAAGGCTTTCTCTGGCGATATCAGGTGCCTTCTGATCTTTGCATAAGCCCTCAGTGTGGCGACCCCGAGTTCTTTATCTCAATTCCTGAACTGTATAACGCGCACGTTCGTCGACTCTTCTTCGAGAGCGAGTTATCTCAACGGGCGTGGGTTCTCAAGAGCTTACCTTGTCTCCTAGAATCTTACACTTCGTTGAGGACGTCCTCATTTAGGAATGTGAGCATCGCTCCCCAGACTTTCGAGGTCTAGTGGCAAGAACGTCTCAGGATGGGTGGGCTATGCTCTACCAGAGGACTCCTTACCTCCAAGTGTCACTAGACACCCTAGCAACACTTTTCAGGAAGGCAGGCACTGACCTGGGACATCACACTGCGTGGCGCGAATTAGTTCAACAGTACTCCGGCTGCCAAATATCCAGAAAGAGTGATAAATTGATCGCGATCGCTGGTATCGTGGATTTGTTACGGAGCAGAATTGACAACCCTGAAGAAAGGCATTACTACTGCGGAGTGTTCCAGTCCGACATTTAACAGGCCTCTAATATGGTATAGGCAAGCAAGAAAGGGCCAGCGGCACCTAGAGAGGGCCCCTTCCTGGTCCTGGGCTAGTGTTGATGCCAAGGTTCACTTTGATGCCCTGGAAATCGATGACAATCTAAAAAGTTGGCTTCACGTCGACAGCTCTCGACATCAGGGTTACATTTATGAACCTCCAGCACATGAACCCAGCTGCCGCTTTGCGATTTACGCTCTAATTATTCGAGCAACTGGCTTCGTGGACCGATATCACCCCCTATATAGGGTCTATGGCCAGGCGACGAAGGACCCCCGAATGCGCTGACTGGACAGGTTTGGGTAGCTAGATTCCGCAAGGAATGGAATAGGGATGCCTTCTTCGGTTGGTGTATTAAGGATATGAACGAACTCTTCGCGAGCCCTCCACCCCGGCGACTTAGTATGAAAAGTGCGATGTCATTTCTGGCCGTCTGGGGCCGAGAGGAGGACGGGAAACCTGTCAGAGCATGGGGGGTAATGATAAGCCCGGTGGATGAAGAAGCTGGCGTTTACAGAAGGGTTGGACTAGGGTTCGTGCAGGACATAGAAGCTCTTGAGCATGCATTAGCAAAGCAATTCTAGTAGCGCAAGATAGTCCTGCTGGGACAACACGGATCCATGTCACCTGCCATCATCTTAGACATTGGTAAAAGAAACATAGGACAGCCATAGGATCGACTGGCAATTGCTGCTAACTATTACTAATTGTCACGGCCAGCATAGTATAACATGCCATGGACCGTGATGAAGCAACCCAGGCGCAGAGCCACTTTACCGTCCAAAGGAAGCTGGCCCCCAAATCAGAGAATTGTGTTCGCTATATGCTATTTTCCCCCTGACAGTGACACCGTTGTCCAGGGTGTGGTACATGCAGAAAATGGTTTCTTTGTAAGTGGGAAAGGAAGAGAAAACAATCATCTCATTGTCGTCTCCATCACTAGGCTATTCAATACCAAACATAAGATCTAGTCTGACGAACAATTCTTAAGGAAATCACAACTGAAGAAATCACACTAGGACCACCTCTTCTTGCCCGTGCCTCCAGTCGAATGGCACCTCCACCTCTTCAATCCCTTGTCTCGACCAATTTGCAAACATGAAAGCACCGATTCGCCGCCAAGAACCCTTCTCAACGGACGGAACGACAACCAACCCAGCATATTGCCACTCCGGGTTCATAGAAAGCTGCCGTGACTCCGCCTCGTCATACCGGATGTTTCCCCCGTCATGCAATGTCCAGGCGTTCAAGATCGTAATGATCATGCAAGCATCCGTTGGCAGGACTGATCCGGGGGACAGGGTCACGTCATCGTGGTAATAATTCATGGCTTCTTTCGGGTCCTTCCAATGCGTAGCCCCTAAAGCAAGCTGCCCCAGGGGAAGCAATCGAAGAACCTCATCGTCCCACTCCAGCTTGCACGGGATCTTGGCTGTTTTGAGCGTGACAGTCAGCCCTTTGAAGTTGTGGAGTAAGGAGTCAGGGTCGAACGCCAGCTTTGGATGGTGAAACGAGACAACTTCGGCCTTATATATGGCTAGATGGGATTGCTCATGTATCTCGCCGCATAGGCGAGAGTAAACAGCATCAAGCTGAGCCCGCTTTGCATTCTCCATTGTCGGGATCGAAAACCAAGACCAACTCGGGGCTTCAATCTCCATCTTCTCCTTTCGATGACAGAAATCGTCATAGTCCGCGGAGCGGTGACTGAGTGGCTCAATGTGCCAGACAAGCCCGACCTCAAAGAATTCTCTCCAGATACCGGCCAAATAGGTAAGCTTGGTATGAGTCTGGATTGCTCGGGCGATCCCAGCAAATGCGATGCCACGGTCGGTCTCCTTTGTCAAGTTGGTCAGGCGATACCCATGAACGAGGGTGAACCACTGCCCGATGAAAGTATCAAACCACTTTCCCCCGAACCCACCAGGGCCGGAGAAGACGGTATGGAAGTTGACTTTGGTGCCTTCGTTCAGATATACAGGCCCCCGGAATTCATCCTCCATTGTTTCGCAGCACTCCCAGAAGAGTACACTTGATCCGTAGTAGATATTCCGCGGACATAGAAGGCGTTCCTGGAAGACCCATGCTCGTGTGAGTAGTGGCCAGAGCATCTTTTGAGTGTTCGTTGACCAAGCGCTTTTCAGAGGCCCTCGCGATTCCTGTACAATGAGCGAAGTGTTCCTGTTCGCACCAGGCGGCGATAGTCGACAAGGAAGGTAAGTCCGAGGGTCGCGGACATGGTTCTTGAAAGTGTCCTGCGACGGGGGATAAACGTATGAGATGTTGCAGCTCGTCCTTCCATACATGGAAGCCATCTTGACGCTCTCTTTATCCCAGTCTTCTTTCAAATCTTGGATGATGCAAAGTGAGTCTATCCAAATATACCGAAACCCCAATGCCTTAGTAATACGAATCGCTTCAAGGTATTTTGTGGGTAACGATGACCTTGGTATATCAACTTTGAACGCATCTAAAACATTCAGCTCCAGTTTGATAGTCGTGTCTAGACCCCACATATGACTGAGTATGGTATACTCAATCTGGTCGGTCTCTTTGATGCCGCACTTGAGCTTGATGTTATCACCTTGTAGATCGACCAGTCTGGAGGGCATTTCTCCAGTTGGGGCAATTATTTCGGGAAACCCCTGGCACTTGGCATGATTTTGAGTACACTCTCGATACTTTGTCTGGATGTACGAAAGCTTCAGGTCGTGCTTTGAGGAGACGGACTCGGGGGTGTCCTTGAGCGATATCGGGTTGACATTTGGGCCTTCTTGGTTATTAGCAAGATGAGATCTATATTTCTGCTGGACTCCTGTACTTGCTGCTTGATAGATAGATGTGAAGTTGGCCCATGAAGCTGACATGTTGCTTGGCGCCTTCGATCCACATGTCGATGCTTCCAAGTTCCCCTCTGCTTCCTGTTAGCTGATCATGATGGAGAGCGCGCATATATGCCTGTTCAACATGAAATCGGCTGCAACTTACATGCTGGGAGGGAAAAACCACCACCAGATATTTTGCATTACCGTCCATAGGCCTGGTCCGCGCCTCTCGATCCAGTCGCTTCTCGCCTTCAGGTAAATTGAAATGTCTTGTGAAGGTATCTGAGGGCTGCGTGGATCCGTCAAGTATCTCCAGCCATGCTGCCAGAGTAGAGCGCAAAGATGGCAGCCCGAAAGATAGCCGGCCTTCAAACCATCAACAGATCCAAGAGAGAAAGTCTCCTCTATTCCAAATGTCACGGACCCGCATCGGTGGATGCCGGATAGTATACGTGATTCGTTTTGGAAGCGTGAGCACTGAGAACAAAGCTGGTGGAGAGAAAGTACCGTGTCTTCGGGTACTTGATGCTCGTATATGACGCTCCTTTTCGCCATGATTTATTGATGAGACTAGAGAACTCAGGTAGCAGTAAGTTTCTCCCTGTTGATATGGAGAGAATCGAGGATGAAGCAAGCAGCAGAACCTATGCGCATACCGGACCTCCAAGTTGTGCGTCGTGGTAACTCTTCTATTTCTTCCACTCATGAAGCTGACAGGCTGCACTCAGCCTCGCCTCCTTACATGCATGAGGGGAAACGAGGGACGCCCAAGTTTCGACCAGTAGTCTTTCAAGCTTAACCACTAGAAAGACCACTCCGATCTCGGCACAAGACATAGTTATGCATTGGGGCGGAATAACTATGCGATGGGTTCAACGCAAACTGAGGCCTGCTTTTCGACAGAAGATACGCCATGTTGCTACCTAGTTTGAGTTTTGGTCTAATGCTGAATTTCTAAAAATTACCAAAGCCACTAGCAGAGGAAGATATTTAAATATTAAGATAATAGTAACTCTTAACAGAAAGCCATGACCTTCCATGATGCCATCGTACCAAATTAGACACTCTCCTTCCATCCTAATATTAGAGCGATGGGCTAATTGTGTTGTTAAATCGCTTCAGTTAAAGCGTTTCTCGTCTTTTACTGTTGGCACTGAACGGGCATCTTTGCAGTCCCCGTCATCAAGACGGGTCGGGCCGACGACATAAGGGAGTTGATAACCGGATCTGTACTTTGCCTTCCGGGATTGCTAAATGCATCGTTGCGACAACAATAATTATTCTTTTTTGAGTCTTGTAGAATGGCTTGAATAGGCCAGGGAAAAGGATGAGGGGCTACCGTGGACGCTCTGCAAACTCAGTTGGAAAAGGCTGTGGCCGCCTTCTTCAGCGGGACTCATACTCCAAGAAGACAATGAAAGGGCAGGTAAAGGCCTTATCCATGAATCCACGCCTACGGCACTGGTTACGTAGCCTTGTCCTTGGTGTTCTGTTCTAGAAAGACATTGATGTTATGTTGGCTGTTTTCCCACAAACTATCCTTATAATTGAATATTGTTATCCAGCAAGATTTTTGACAGACTATGACAAATGGCTTCCACTCGATTATATTTGCTTAGTTGGAAATCCAGCTAAAAGATTTTATAGTGACCTTTCTTTCATTTTTCTTTTAGATCAACGCAACCCCCTAAACTTGACCGCTGCCACGATAGCTTACAGTTGGCCCCCCGAAGAGATGATCCTTGTTTGCGCAAAGATAATGAGAATGGTTTAACTACTGCTTCCTTAGAACTTGACTGTCGAGGTAATGGATGGCTCAACTTTTACATTCTGCTGACCTAGTTTCGTGGGCTTGTCTTCATTGCAGCCGTCGTGTAACATCACGCTTTTGCAAATACAATCCCGACAAGTAGAGTAGGTAGCCTTGGAGCATGTTCCAATATGAAAATAATTATGCTATAGCTGCGAAAATATTGAATCGTCTGCGACTTAGTGTTTGCAGCCACCAGCAGGGGCAGGCAAGTCAGTCTCATGGGTGTGAACAACAGCCGTGTGAACGGCCAAGGAGATGGCCACAAAGACACTCAGCGATATAGGCAATACCGGCCAAGCTTTTACATAATATAAACCTAAAGCTTATACTTTAGCAATTTAGGGGCCATGTACTAAAACATTTGAATTGTGCATTGTATGTATCGCTTGCAGTAATTGATGCGGCTGAGAAGCTTACCCTCGGCTTCTTTGACTCATCACATCTCTGACCACGCGGTATAAATAAAGCACATAGCCCGCCCTCGTCATCTTGGCAGTTACATCACCGCCTCCAATCTTTCAGGTACAATGTCTAACAGCCCGCTTAAGTCAAATGCTGCAAGGGATGCGAAAGAAGATATCATATTAATCCCGTGGCAATCCTTTTCTATCTTATCTCCTTATCTAACGACATGCTTCCCAAGAAAGGGCTACCCGACTATACCCGACCAAGATAGACATCAACGAGATACTCTTGGTTATAATCCGATGTATCTCAACACACCGTCATTACACTCTTTGCCAGAAGAAATGCCAGATCTCATCCGTCAAGAGTTACGGTATATCTTCTTTGAAGCAACGGCCCTACAATTACGCCATGAGGATGACTATAAAATCTGGTGGCGCCGAGACGCGAGCATGACATGTGCCGGACACCAGGCAGAGCGAGTCATTGAGCCAAAGCGCGTCTATCAGTTCTTGAATAAACAGCTCATAGTATACTTTGAAACGACATCAGTCAGTGGTTACTACAGTTCTAAGATTGCCCGCTACATCTACCGCGAGTGGTTACATCTACACGACGGGCGGCCGCCCTTTCAACGAGACAGCTTCTTCGCCAAGGCGGTGCAGATCAGTAAGAACGGACCCCAAAATCTGCAACAGCTTTCAGCGTTCCATCACAGAATATGTCAACAACTTTCGGGTCGCTTAGACGATCTTATCGATTTCTATCCCAAGACAAGGCCAACATCACGACCACCTTTCTTCGAGCCAATACCTAGCCAAAAGATACAATCGTGGCGAGATAGTGGCTATACCTTGTGCCATCTGTTCCGTGCGCTATATATAGTCGTTGATGGCCAAGCTCCAGCAGAGCCTCGAGAGCCAGACCCTGTCCAACAAGATCACGACGATCCAAACCTCTACCTCGAAGGCATTCATGACCGGTGTTTATCACGGTGCACTGTGCTGCTAGTCAAGACAGGCGATGAGGCGCACCTCCACTGTCCTATTAGTTTCTTACCCTTGTTTGATGCTGGGCTGGCGTTAAGTGTCAATCGTGGCGACTATCATGGCTATGTGGAGGAAGAAACGGTGGTGCGCGTCAAGTTGAATGTTGCTGTGCGTTTTGTTTGGGAACTCTTGCGCAAAGAGGAGGAAGCCCTTGAGACGATTGGACAATGTGCCGAGGCCTTGAGACAGGAGCAGGACACATTCTGTAAGGCGTGGGTAGAGAGGGTTATGAGCCATTCTGTCCAATTTGGGATTGATAACAACGCATATACATGGCTGGCTATTCGTCGGGCCGTGGCTAGGATGAATGGCGAGGCTTTCGAGGAGGATCAAGTCAACCCGATGTGGGAGCGCGTAAGGCATTGGATATGTTGAGACAGGGACCTCTAATAGGAGCTTCGCTTTAGCAAAGCATGTTCATTTTGCTCATCCTTACACCGTATGTCGACTGAATGTGCCCAAGTACACGAGGCTATATGTGGTGGTTTCATGAAACACCATGCTGATAATCATCAAGTCACTCTCAACATTATCGACTCAGGCCACGGGCTCACTTTCCTCCTCAGTCGTTATGCGAGCACAATGGGTCCCCCCAAGACACAGATGATGAACCGACGTGGTCTTCTTCAGCCCTACCATCTGGCTGGTCCGTACACAGTAACAATATGTGTCGCGCGAAATACACTGTTGTTGGTTTCAATGACGCTTCCAGAGAGAATCAAACAGTCTGATAAACATATGACAGCATGAAAACCCAATGCTGGATAATACCGTAGCCTTAATAGATAAACTTCTTTTGTTGCCGTCATAGAAACTTAAGAGTGGAAAGATGAGCGCGAAATACACCACTGCCAACGGTAAAAGTCTGAGGTGCCCTACAACCGAACAGGTACCTGGTCCATCAATGCCTTCCGACGCAATCTCAAAGGCGAGGCTCGCTCCAGGAACAGCATCGTGGCCAAGGCCCTTGCCTCTGCTAAGCACATGAAGCAGACATGTTAGTCACGTTGAACTGCCTTCCGCAACAACTTTGGCGCGATTTGCACAAGAAGTCTGAGACTTGGCGGTGTATATTGACTCAAGCCCTAAAACATTCAACAGATCCCGAACATATAGTCAACTGAGAGTATAATCTTGTGGTGTCTCTTGAGGAGATGCGCACTTCGCCTCAATTGCTTCCTAGATCTCGGTCTTGGGGCAAACGTCAAAGGTGCACCGTCAGGTTACACTATCTAACCTCTCCAGCCCCATCTTACAAATCACATCCGCAAAGAGGTAAGGTGTACTTAACATTCGCCACAAAACCTGACGTTCAGTCCTTCCATCCAATCTCCAACATCTTTTCCGCCGAAACAGGCTGGATATCTGGGAAAATATCATTAAGGCTGCGCTCAGGCTTAAAGTTGAATTGTCCCTCTTCAAAAAGAAGTCCAAAAGTGGCAAGCATCCCTTGCAGTGCCTCTTTGGGGAAATGCTCATACGCGTAACGGTGGCTAGGGAGCTCGGTGATCTTGCCTGTCTTGAGGAGTTCCAAAGAATCATGTGTCTTTTTGAATTCAGTTCCTTTATTGTACGGAGTTAGCATATCTCAGTCTGGGCGTAGTGGGGAGGACATTGTCCTTACCCCGAACTTCCTCGGCGAGCTGGAGGAACTCATTGAATGGCAACTTGGTGCCAATGACGTACGACTCTCTCTCCCACTTATCTAGCGTCAATAACGCTGCCGTGTACTTGGCGACATCAAGACTATACGTGAACACAACGGGGGTGTTTCCAG
The DNA here is from genome assembly GCA_013623725.1 of Fusarium robinianum. Taxonomy (NCBI): domain Eukaryota; kingdom Fungi; phylum Ascomycota; class Sordariomycetes; order Hypocreales; family Nectriaceae; genus Fusarium; species Fusarium robinianum. Next base: position 6,852 of record JABFFI010000597.1, on the reverse strand, counting down.
AGCCTGGAAGGGCAGCCTCCTTGGAAGCCACGTCGATGAACAGGGTCATTGGACTGAGGTAAGACTTGACCTTGGGCATTCCCCAGTAGTCGAGGAAGAAGCCATTGCAGACGATGGTCCACTCGAGGCTCGTTCCCTCGAGCTCAGCCATTGCGGCCAACTTAGCCTGAGCGGCGGGGAACCATGCTTGACTACCAACGGTCAGACACTGACTCCGTATTAAGAAGAGGCTAGACATACTCAGGACGGTACTTGACTCCAAAGACACTGGGGATGAATCGTCGTGTGACGCTCGAAGCTTCAGCGGCCTGGATCAGAGACTTTTCGGCGTCTGGCGGAGCGAGACCGCCTAGGGCTGAAATGACGGTATCAACCTTGTTCTCTTCCAGGATTGACACGAGGCCGTCGACGCTTCCGTAGTCTGTCGCAATGACATGGGCGCCTAGGCGCTCTTCCAGCTCAGCATTCGACTAACCGAGATTAATCAGTATCAACGTTCTGGTTCTGTGTCCAGGGTGGCGGATTCTTGAACTAACCTTGCGTCCGAGGACGATGACGCTGAATTTCCCTTGTTCTACGAGGGCCTCAACAATAGCCCTGCCAATGCTTCCAGTGCCGCCAGCCACAAGAACAGTCGTCATTTTATCGGACTTGGAATGTTGAGATTTCAAGCTCTTTGATGATTTAAGGTCTGGATAGAGCGAATATTCAGTTACCCCTTGTCGCTCCAGGTCATCATTTATAAACACACTGTCATATAACACCTCGGAATATCCGAACGACGCCTTATAAATAATTATGAGGAATTATCCCACCCAACACCGTTCCTTGACCTCTCGTAACGGTGAAGTCGGGGTATTGGGTGATTATAGCTCGGAGATGGCCGAATTAGGCAAAACCGAAATCCCACATCCATCCCACATTGCCCAGCTCTAAGAGCCAAGATCCCACATAGCGTGTTTTTCTCAAGTGAGGGACCGAAATCCCGAATCCCAAATCCCAAATCCCACATCCCACATCCCACATCTACCATCTCAATTTGTCACTTCTGTCCAAATTCCGAATTCTCGGCTCACGATGTCTTCCGACTCATCCCGATTCCACTGTAGCTATGCGGGATGCGCCCGCTCGTACAAGAACAAGGAGCATCTCTTACGTCATGAAAGGGATCACTTGAACAGACGGCCGTTTACGTGCACAGAATGTCAAGCTTCATTTAATCGAAAGTAGATGTTGCAAACTCATTAGATTGCGGATGACCTATACTAAACCTGTCTAGTGACTTGCTTAAACGTCACCGAGCCATCAGTCATCAGGCTACGCAGGCTGCTCGACAGACAGAGGAGGAGGTATCATCAAAAGATACTCAACCTGCTCCCAAGCCGAGCGAGACACCTTCAAACACACCGGACTGTTTTCTCAACACAGAACTAGCGGGGTTAAATCTTTCCTCAAATCCAACAACTCAATTTCTCCAAGTGTCATCTCGAACTGAGGTTGAGGCGTCGTACTTCCTTCACTTTCATCCACACTGGCCTCTCTTGCATAAAAGGACTTTCTTACAATCAGAAAATCCCCCAGAACTGATATCGGCGGTTTTAACGGCTGGATTATGGGTGCTTGGTACTCCAGAGGCAAAAGATAAGGCCCGTTTCCACCACGGTGCCTTGCTCAAGGTGCTTGATGAACAACTCGTGAGATTCACAGCCCCAGTTGATCATAACCTTCTGACCTGTTCTTAGTTCAAGCTTCAAAAAACCTCCCAAGACTCGCCTGGACCTCGAGCCGAGTTCCTTGCTCCGTTTCAGGTGCTTCTCATTGCCTTGATTCTTTCGACATACCGTGGAGTGGAGACGTTCCCCTCAGCTCTCATAAACAGCAAACATGTGTGGCAACTATTCCATAGCGTTGGCGTCTACGACCAGGAGGCAATCAACGGTCAAAACACAAGTCCGATTATCCGCGAGTCCTACCAGCGGTGAGCTGCCAAGCCCTATCCGGTCAAAACGCTGAACTGACAGAGTGAGACTTGCGCTCCTACATTTCAAGGTGCACCTTCATCTCAACTCTCTCTTAGTGCGTTACTTTCCTCAGTTCAAGCCGTTTGACTACTTGACTCCGAGTATGCTCAAAGTCCAGATTCCCTCCCCAAACTCATGTTGGGATGATGACGATACAACATCTCTCCGACAGAGGCGAGCAGTTGGAACGGTCGCCCAGTTGGTCCTTCCAGGTAGAGAATTCACCTGCGTATCGGATCTTGTCGCTTGGGACTTTTCTCTGGGGATGGTCATCGGGTGTTACTTGGTGAGGCGGGCGGGTGAGGGACATCTCGAACTGATAAAGCAGTTAGATCCCTTTCTGTTCGCACATCTGGGTGGCTCTGAAGGCCAGAGATGAGAGAGAGCACGGAGGCATTGGTAATGACAGGAGAGATTACATCTGTGTAATACTATTGTAAGGAGCCAAAGGAAAAGGAATTGACAAAGTACTATATTTAATCACAGAGATGGCGAAGTTCTGTGTGTTAGTCTATCATCAGGAAGGCGAATATCTAAGGTATGCAAGCTAAAGTTGTCATAAGAAAGCGGGATACATGGCATAAGAATTTCCAGGCCTCAGATATGTACCTAGGTCAAGTATCTGGTTTGATCTCGTAAATGGTCAACCCATTCTCTTCCCTGGTCCAGCACCCCCATTCGGGTGCGGAGATAGACGCTCTTTAAGTCCGCTAAAGCACGAACACCCCAGCCTCCCACGGTCCCGATTGCTATTGCTGACCAAGCTCTGTACTGGGAGAACTTAATATTATACCGAGCATTGGTAGTGCTCAGCGTCTTGAAGGGGAGAGGGTTCTCCGTCGGCACGATTTCATTCCTCCTCCCTCCGGCCATGAACTGGTATAGATAGATAAACTGGCCCCCCTCCAGCATCCTAACCAGGCAGTCAAAGACCAAAATCCACACATCAGCCACAATGACGAACCCACCATCCAAGTCAATCTACCTTGCCTCTAACGGCGAACTAACCGTTGAATCTATTACGGAGCGCTACACCCCCGAAGACTCAGAATGTCTAATCAGAGTCAAGTACTCAGCCATCAACCCTTGCGACCTCAACTTCTACCACATTGGCCTCAACTCCTTCATCACTGGCTTCGAACTATCCGGCATTGTTGAGCAGACGGGTCCAAAATCTCCCTTCCTCGTGGGGGACGCCGTCTGCGGCATTGCTCCCATTGTGTTCCCTCAGCCATCCTCGCTGGGGACGCATCAAGACTTTGCCATCGCCAAGTCTGAGCTTCTCTATAAGGTACCAGATGGTCTATCGCTGAAGGATGCTGGCGTCATCTGTATGGCAGCCCACACGGCTGCCGATGCCCTATTCAACGTCATGGGTCTTGGCTTCGCTGCGGCAGGTGCACCCGGTCTTGATCCCGCTGGAAAGGGGCTTCTTATTTGGGGAGGGGCCAGTAGCGTGGGAAACATGGCCATCCAGATGGCCAAGGCCGCTGGCTTCGAGTTCATCCTGGTGACAGCCTCAGTTAAGAATCATGAAACACTCAGGCGTCTGGGAGCCACACACTGCTTCGATTACAAGAGCTCAACTGTCGTTGAGGATATTCAAATCTGTCAAAAGACTCTCAATGTGGAATTGAGCATGGCTTTCGACACCGTTGGAAAGGGCGCCATGGAATACGCCTCCACTGATGGGGGAAGCACCCCTTTGCTTGCAAAGAGTGCTTTGTCCCCCAATAGATCTGAGGAGACTCGTCTCGTCTGCACCCTTCCCGTCGCGGCGGATCCGGATTACAAATTCTGCACCTCTTATCGCCCCAGTGGAAATCACACCGCCATGGGGACACCCCAGGATCCAGAATCACCTAAGCGTGTTCGTCAGGTCATGGAGTATCTTTTGTCGACGGAGGATAGGGCTATCAAGCTGCCGGTTGTTACGACTGTTTCTGGAGCCGAGGCAGGCATCGAGGCGATCAAACGGGTAGCCCGTGGGGATGCAAGCCAGGAGAAGTTGGTGCTTGAGCATCCTCTCCAAGATTAGGCGATTCGTGTGCAATCAAGATAGGGTAGTGATAGTTCAAGCGTTTATGCTTCCCAAGGCTGAACTGAGCATGAGGGCTCCCGCCACGCGATTTACACTCGAAACGCTCACAACTATCACCTATGTATAAACACATACTCATTACACTTTCCTATATAGAGGCTACCTCAGCTATCAATGAAACTAAGTTACCTACAGCACCCTATTCCCGATTACGGTTCTAGCTGGTGGCGTGGACATTGGAAACCTGGTTTGCCCGAAGCTGCCGGTCCTCCATTTATCGCGGGGTCAGCCGAGGTATTTCAAGCAAATGTGGGATACATCTAGACTAAAAGCCTGATTTGGTCCTCGATAGCGGTCGAGTCCATATTGATTCGTTATTTTCCATCATCAAGAACTGATCCAGGTCGCACCATGGGGCTACTATCACCCTCAAAAATCCTCATTGAGGCTGAATCTTTCACCAACTTCGGCGGATGGGTCCTAGACTCTCAGTTCGACCTTGAAATGGGCTCGCCGTACCTCGTGGCCCACGGTCAAGGTCGTCCAGTCGCAGACGCAACAACAGGAATCCATATCGCCACCGCCGGTGACTATAAAGTCTGGGTCCGCGCCAAGGACTGGGTTCCAAAACACCACCCGGGTAGGTTTACCATAAAGATCAACAGCACAATCCTCGACACGGAGTTTGGTGCCAATGATCAGGACTGGTCTTGGCAGCTCGGGGGCCAGATTCGACTGCCGGCGGGCCACGCGAGCGTCGTGTTGCATGATCTAACTGGATTCAACGGACGATGCGATGCCATATTCCTGTGTACCGACGATACAGTTCCACCCAATGGCACGGACGAAGCATCACGGGCATGGAGGCGCCAACTCCGCGGTCTGCCAGATCAGCCAGCTGATGGCGGAACGTTTGATGTCGCGGTAGTTGGGGGCGGCGTGACGGGTATTGCTGCTGCACTCACAGCAGCGCGACTAGGGGAGCGCGTGGCTCTGATTCAAGATCGACCGTTCTTAGGCGGCAACGCAAGTGTTGAGATTGGACTCCGACCGCGAGGTGTTACCGGCCCTCTTGTCGACGAAATCTATCAGCGGGACGCTGGTGGTGACCTACATGCGAAGCAATTGCTCGACAACGAGCCTAATGCAACCGTCTTTGTTGAACACACGGTTTTTGCAGCCGAGACTAAAAACTCGAACATTGTCTCAGTCGACGCCCGTGATGCTCGAAGTGGGCGTGAGGTCCATCTTGCAGCACCCGTCTTCATCGATTGCTCTGGCAGGGCTCTTTTTGGGCAGCATTCTGGGGCAGAAACCCAGTTTGGTGAGGAATCGCGAGCTGAATACGGAGAAGGGTTGGCTCCAGCAGAAAAGAGTCAGGTCCATCATGGAAACACTGTGTTCTTCCGCACTCGCATGGGAGACACACCAGTGCCATGTCCACCTGTGCCGTGGGCAACCGAAGTTGCCAAAGACTTTGCAAACCTCGGAGGCCAACTCGTCACACCGGGTATCGAGAATGGGGAAGGTCCTTCTGTGTCAACAAGTCAGGCTACCCATAAGCCGACTCGAAGGCGAATGACTCGCCCTCTGACCCATTTCTGGGAGTATGGTCAACATCTCGATCCCTATACGCAGGGAGAACACATTCGCGATCACCTATTACGAGCCATCTACGGCACCTTCTCCAATGTCAAGAATCTCGAGCCCGAGAAGTATGCCAATCTCGAGCTTGATTGGGTAGCGTTCGTTGCCGCGCAAGGGGAATTCCTCCGGTACAAGGGTGACCATGTCCTCAGTGAAAATGACATTCGCACCCATAAGTGGTTCCCCGACGCTGTGGTCAAGAACGCAGGCGCGTTTTGCCTTCATTACCCAGGTGACGCCAAGTACGATTTTCGCTTGAAGGATTGGGAATGGGACGAGCGTGACGGAAAAGACTACGACATTCCATTCCGCTCTCTCTACTCGACGAACATCGATAACTTGATGATGGCGGGAAAACATATCAGCGCGACTCACGTAGCCTCGTCCAGTACCAAATTCATGGGCAATGGGGCGCAACACGCCATCGCTACGGCTGCAGCGGCACACTTGTGCAGAAAGCATGGCACGAATCCTCGAGGCGTCTATGCCAAGCATATACCAGAGCTTCGGGACATTGTTGGGTCTATAACCGGGACAAGTTACACTGATCGCACGAGTCATTTATGAAAGGCTGGTGACGTGGAACGAAGATGAATTAAAATCCTCAAGAATGGACTTAGTAACTAGTAAACAAATCCACTCAAACAATCGCCCCAATCTTGACTACGCCGACTTCGACAAGTGAGCTGACGAGCATAGACACGGTACATATAGAAGAATGCCCTTAAGTGTAACTCAAGTCGACTCTTCTAGACTTTCAGGTACAAGATCTACCTAAACTCTTCTCAATTGGAAGGATTAGAGTTAAATAGGGCTTAGAGAGTGTATCTTACTCTAGTTATTAGCTAAGGCGGGTTTTTAATAATAACTATATTCTAAAGCTAATAATTTCATTCTAATTACCCCTAAAAGTCTATTATAAAAAAGTATCTTAACTTAATATTATCTCCTAGCCTAATAGCTAAGGTATTAAATATTAGAATTATTAAATCTATTATAAAAAAGTATCTTAACTTAATATTATCTCCTAGCCTAATAGCTAAGGTATTAAATATTAGAATTATTAAAAATAAATTAATCTTAAAATTAAAAGTATTACCCCCACTCCTCCTTAGAGCTTTTAATATAATTAATTAATTAAAT
>JABFFI010000596.1:3030-44609 GCA_013623725.1 Fusarium robinianum | reverse complement strand
GTGGGAGGGGGCGGGGGGGGGGGGGAGGGGGGGGAGGGGGCCATGAATGCACATTGTAGGAGTCGAGGATGCGAGGGTTGTCGATGTTGAAGGGGGATTCGATGGATGGCGGTTGATTGGTTGGTGGTCCGGGTTGGGTTGGGTTGGTGTGTACTACCGCTGCAACGTTGCCCAGACCCATGGCGCCTTCCATCTTGGCTGTGTTTCCAACAATGGCAATTACCACCTCCATCGTACCTACTTGCGATACCTTCTTGCCTTAGTATGTAGGCAGGTACTACCTACTTGGAAGTACCTACTCCGTACCTTATTTGTGAATAGGTGAAGGCTCAACATCGTCCCAAGTCAGGATCTAGATATCTTTCTTTTTTCTCTAGTTTTTCCCTCCTCTGCCCCCTCTCAGGATCTTCAAAATTGTTTTTTTTTCTCATTTCCAACCAGAAACCCTTCTTTCATCCTCAATTCCCCTCTTTTCTTTTTCACCCCTCCTCTCCAAACATTCTTTCCCCGTCTTGTCAGCCGATTCCCACTCACCTGGGTTACCTCGAGCCTTCGGCCCGCCTCTCCGGCGCCACGACAGGCCGGCGTCGCCATAACTTCGGCCCTTTGCATTTTACCCCAGCACCTTGTATCTGGGCTCGAGTTCGTCAAGCAATGATTATGATTACTTTTGCAAGAAGATTGTGATATTCAAACAGGCGTGGTCAACTCTTTTGATGCACGTGGTGAATTGGCCGTCTTTGAGATCTCATGGACCTCGTCTGTCCCGCATGCACACCAAACGAACTCGAGATGAACTTCAACAGGTATTTCGAGGCCTTGTTGGTGACTCCACTCATTGCGGCCTGGGCATTCATTTTACCCCGATCTTCCCGGCCGGTACGGATAATAGCTGGTCAAAGGCTGCGAGGGCCGAAACACCAGGCACACAGGACAGGGTCCACGGTTCGTTCTTCGGTTCCGCCGTTCCGGGACGCAGAACTCCAAGTCCAAATAATGGATCCTAGGTAGGTACCTATTTGTACCTAGTTCACTCTCTTGGATTTGGATTAGCACTATTTTCTATAAAAGTACCTAAATTAGCCTAAGAATGGAATAATAAACTAACTGACTGCGACGTCAAGTCCTCGAGTATCTAATAAACTATGACAATACTGCAGTAGGCCCTTTGACAGTAGCCGACTAGGATGGGTTTCCGCGAATGTCTTCTCTTTAATTGACACCATATGCTCTGGTATTTCCACTGCCTCCTTGATCTGGCTCTTGGCTAGGTATGCTCCAGCAAGCTTATGCTATGATGCCAGTCGATTAGGGTGATTCTCCGCCAATGCTTTCTCTTAGATCGCAATTGTATCCTTCAGTCCTCTCAACTGCCTCTCTCACCCGCCCGCCCATCTACGAGCAAGCATTGGCTAACCCGGAATCCCAGTTTACACATATCTTCATTCTCGGCACTATCTGTGGCCCCAAGGAGTCTGATTGCATGTGGGAGGTACTATCGCCATAGATCACGGTTCTCCTAGCCATCCATTAGAAACACCTTGGCAAGATGTCCTATCATCGCCAGTCTCCTTTCGCTCTCGAAGCTATGTTCTCGAGCCTATAGTCGTGTTGCCAAGTGCACCGGACTATGCATCGCAGCTGTTTGGAAGGAAATCGGGGATTCCGCCCCGTCGCTGCGCTGATCCGTCGAGAACGTTGATGTCGTCAACGTTCATGTCGTCGGCATTCTCGATAATGAGAAGCCACTTTCCCGCCTTGTCCGAGCTGAGGAATTCTCTGATAGATTCTTCCCTATGCCACCCAGCCCGACAAGCGCCACTCGCTGGATATCATCCTGTGCAAAAACCATCTGCCCGAGCCTTTCTATTACACGTGTGCGTCCAACAAAACGCTGATTCTCGGGGAATGGAATGGAATAAACGGGATGGTCTTTTATGATGTTAGCCATGGAACTGCCCTTGAACTTGCTTTCCTCATACTCACCCTCCATTCTACCTGATTCCTCCGTCACCACCGTCTCGGGTTCCGCCTCCGTCTCGGGTTCCTCATGAGCTACTTTGGCAAATGCATCAATGAACTTCGTGATGGCCCTCTGGTTCTCGTTTAGGTAATTCTGTGTGTGTGAGGAGATCTTGCTTGACTTCTCCCAATCGGAAAGCTTAACACCTTCCAGGCCACGATCAACATTAAACCGATGATATACTCCGTCGTCGCCAAACCTCTCGTCGAGGCGAGATGCGACCTTCTGAGAAGTCACCACCAACTTCTTTCGCACCTTCAGAACAGATCTTCTTGCATTGCCGATGGCAACAACGCCCCCAACCCCCGTACCGATGCTGAGGATGCACATCTGCTCACGATCTGGAAATTGCTTTTGAGCCTCGGAGATTAGAACCTCACATGGATTGTTATAGCCAAAACCGGCATCCACATATTCAATCTCATCCCGGCCAACTCGGATTGGCTTGAAGAACGTAGTCGCTGCGGATGTTGCCCGTGCCACCTGCCAGATGGTGCATCCATCAAGGCCGGTCGACATGTCATATGTCGTGAAGAGAGTTGGCTTTGCATCCAAATTGTCCTTAGTGATAGCCAGCACAACGCTGCGAAGATGTCAGATATCAAGGGCTTGAGGGATCCTAACCTTCTCTGGCAGGAAAACATACGTCTTGGCGCATGACCTATCACGAAAGTGCATCTCTTCATGTGGACAAGTCTTGATCGTAGGCCTGCCTTGTTTCCGCTGCTCTACACATTCTGCATTTACGCAGTGCTCCCGGATCGTCTGTTTTATAGCAGCTTCTAGCTGTGTGGCAGAAAAGGCACCGGATGGTGATGCGGGGAGGATCGACGTTCGTTTCGGGGTGAATGCTTGTTGGGCGACTTTTTTGTATGCTCGGATACATTCGTCGACTGTCATACCCAATCTCCCTAGCATAATGGCGATAATACTGCAGGCCCGGTCAATGGGATTACCAGGTACTTAGATAGATAGATACATCAAGAAGTACTGTACCCTCCGGTGCTCGTGCCGCCAATAACGTCGAAGCATTCACATGGCCTCGGGACTTGATCGAGGCCTCTTTGCTGACGGAGATCCTCTAATATCCTCTCCAGAATCAGGAGGCTAGATAGGCCGCGAATACCTCCGCCATCTGAAGTACCTAGTCAGTGATTATTGGACAAGGGCTGAACCAGGTCATTACGACTTACCGAGAGAGAGGATTCTCAATGGTGGGGAAGGGGTTCCCGTCATCCTAACTTTCCGAGCTAGTAATGCTAAGGTCTATCTATAGGTAGGTAGGTAGGTTGAGATCCAGACAGCGGTGGAAGGACGGTTTATACCGAATACCAGCGTATCCTGTCACTCTAGACTGCACAACGGAAGACAAAAAGAGGAAAACAGAGAGAGGGAAATGAGGAAGCGCGGGGATAGATTAGTTTTAAATCCGCAAGATATTTTTCTTGGTTTGTCGTGTTTGGGATCCATGTTTAATAGCAGGTCCATGGCCAACCATGGCTGGGCTTTACCCGCCCATGCAGAAACAGGAATCAGTTTACCACACCACCAATAGGAGCTCTGGTCCTACTGCTCCGTACTCGAGTCGAATTGGGTATTTCCAAGGCCTGTTTGAGTTAAAAATAAAGTGAACATCTCAAATTGTACATAGCAACACCGATTAGACATCCGCTCTATGTCGAGTTTCAGGAGGGTTTTGGCAGGCAACTCCGTGCGGCCCGCCCCTAGCGCCATTCTGTTGGTAGGTATTGGACGACGTTCGTCCAGCCGAAACTGGACAGACTGGGAGAGAAGAAGTTGCCTTCGAACCGATCTTTCGGTGTTGACGATACAGACATGGTCGTTTCGGTCAATAATCGAGGGAAAAGAGACCTAGTGAAGTCGTTCGATGGCGTGAACATTGACTGGAAGGCTGTAGAGAGATAGCTCACGCGGCAGAGGAGCTACTTCTTCTGAGCTTGTCGAGAGCTTGAGAGCTATTAGCAAAGTGCTGGCTTACTGTGCCAATATATTGAAAACACTGTACAATGCACCGTCAGAAACGTCTGGTCCGTGCGCAATCAGTCGGAGACCGCCATCAGGGACAACGGTATTTAGGTACCTAGTTACTGCAACAAGTTTTGATTTCTTCAGCTGTTTCAATATTTCTCAATTCCTCAATGTCCTTGTCCCCCCCTTTGCGCCCTCCTCCCAACCCAAGCAAGCCATCATATCCCTAGCTCCAGAAATAGAGCGCAAACGCCAAAACAAATGATTGCTGCCTGCTTGACCAAATACGCCAAAAGAAAGAAAAATCTTCCAGGATGGAGGGCAACCGTGCCAGCCGCACAGCAGAATGCATGCCATAGTAGAAAATTGCACCCCAAATCTCCCCAGCATGTACGGAGTAGTGTCTGTGAACTCGTTATTGTGCTCATCCATGATATCACACGCATCATGGCACACCTCCTAGGCCAAAATGAATCCCGTTGCTTCCGGTGTGTTTGACTGCTCAACCTCACTTCTCCTCCTGAGTAGCAACACCCGAGTCGTCACTGTCCTGCAACTTGCGTTTGCCGAGATGGGTGAGTTCCCCCTTTCCTCCATTGCTATCTTCCTCTTGCTCGGCGTCTCCACTGGCCTCAACAATTTCCCACTCGACATGTAGGCTGCCGCCCGTTGATCGATGGGCACGATGAGAGCATCTCATGTTACCCAGGCGGGTTCCCTCGACCAAGCCGTCGAACCACGGGATTCCGCGCGTGTGGCGGCAAGCAGTGCTCTCGTCCGCTGCAACCGCAGCCAACGCCGTTGTTGGCTGTCCGTCGTCTTCTTCTTGTGGGATCAGACCCAGGTCCTCGAGGCCTCGTAGGTCTTCTCTGACCAAGCTCCCCAAGGTGAGGTGGATGTAATCGGCCTCGCTCCGGGGCTCCTCGGACCAGTAAGACAACGGGGTTCCACAATAGCCGCAGAAATAGCGCTTGGAGTGCTGCTGGGTCGGGTGCGTATAAGCGCGTCGGATGCGGGTATGCGTCTCGTCAGGAAAGAAGGCGTAGGTAGTGCTCCGATACCACTCGAGGGGGACGCGGATATAGGCAGCTAGTGGGGTAGCCAGGGGGACTTCTACAGGGGACAGTCAGCTTTCCATGGCCATGATATATTGGCAATCCAACTTACGGTGGATGGCCTCTGTGTTGAACAAGACCTGGGCTTCGCGGATGCCATCTTGGGGGATAGCGATGATGTAACGATTTCGTCCACAGTGGCAGCCGCCCCGCAACAGGTGATGAGTACTCATGATGGCAGAGCGCGCGATTCGAACTGTTCTTGGAGGATGGGGTCAAGGTCGGAACTTGGTCAAGTTGAGAGGTTTCGAGCGAGAATGATTTGGGGATGAAGTTTTTGGAAAGAATGTGAAGGGAGAGAAGGAAAATGAGTTGAGTTTGTTTGGAGGCTTGGAATTTGTTTGGCGAATACCTTACCTACCTAGCTTGCCCCCCTCAGCACGGCACCGTTTGCAAGGTCAGTCGATGCCTGCCTATAGCTAGCTAGGCTGCTCTGTGACGACACTCCCACTGATTTAGAGTTAGATGCCCTTATCTACCTTGTAGTTTGCCCTGGCGTGTTCGTTTGACGGCATGCATGGATCAAGCCGTTGAAGGAGTCATTCCTCATGATAACAAGTCTCTGGTTCTTGGAAGGAATGTGCGAAGAGAGGCCAACCAGCCCGACTTCACAACCTTCAACGACCACGCTGTATGTACACAAGGTAGCCGAAGGTAAAAATTTTCAGAAATAAAGCACATGGAACCCAATGATGTTTCATCATGACAGGCTTTTAGAAGTTTGCCTTGCCAGTTACCCGGCATGCCATCTTGGTGGGGTATGGAGTAAGTGCTGCTGCCACATTTTCCCACTTCACCCCAATACTCCAACCGAAATAGGTATCAATCAAGCATCACTGTTTGACACAAGGACTCCTCCATACAGGGCCGCTTCTCTAGTTCCAAGCCACCCCATGCTGCGTTTCCTCATGTAGTAGGATGAATCGACCGAGAGCCCCCGTGGTGCCCATTAGGACAGCTTTGCTGCTACGGCAGTCTATCATCGCGACCTGTACCTCAAACTCACAGGCGATTGTGCAAGGAATCAATCCTCTGGCCTGGTTACGGTAGTAACGATGTCATCTTCTACGCAGCCGGGACGGGCAAACCCAACTTGACGTTGGCGGAGGATTAGCAGGCCGGGCTTTCACGATGTACGGCGCGCTTGACAAGAAAATCTCCATCGATTACTCTGAGGCATGGACCGAGTCGCCCTGATAATATGTGGTTTGGTAAGATCTTGGGCAAATGACTTGTGCGGTGTGGAAGTAGGAGGAGTTGTTTCGTTCTTGAGATTCTCTGTCCAGCAAGTTATTGTATCCTTATATCCGATAGTCGCACCATTGCTACGGAGTATAATAGCAACAAATCCAGAGTCTGCAAAGCTGAATACAACCTACGTCTGTAGGTACTTTGACCGGGAGCAATGCGTGAGGCTGTTCTCGAATATTTCCCTAGGTCTCTCATCATGCGAGTAGCTGCACTTGTTGACCGTGTTCTTTACCTTTCGTTATTGGCCTGACTCTGAAACCCCGCAGATAGGGCGAGATGGACGACTGTGAGAGGGTCGTCGTGCCTGGCATCGTGGCAGTCAATCGTAGTCGGGATTCGCGCCGAAGAAAAAAAAACTGCCTACCTATTTTGCCGGACTTATTGGCGAGAAGAGTGAAATTGGTCGGACGCTGCAGCTCCTATTTAAGCGCTGACCTGGCCGTGACAACCGCCCATCCCAAAGAGAAACTTCCCCACTGGCAACTCTCCAACTCTTGAGGATTGAATAAACATGGCAGTGAGAATCCCCAAATGTTCTCGCCATCGCCGCACTGAAACTGTAATCTAGACTAATACTTTCTACTTAGTCTGCAGCCCCCCAGGTCGTTCTCTTCGGAGACTCTCTCTTTCAGCACGCGACAGAAACCCTCGATGGCTTCTGCTTCCAAGCTGCTTTGCAGTATGGTGAGTGCTTTTCGTGCAGAATTAGCGACCAAGGATAGTCTCTAACTGAACCCAGATTTCATCCGTCGTTTGGATATCGTGAACAGGGGTCACTCGGGCTACACCTCCGACAATGCTCTGAAGCTCCTCCCAGAGATCTTTCCTGAGCGTCAAGGGGACTGGCCCAAGATGGACTATCTGGTCAGTCGCGCCGCTTCACGCTCACCATTGCATTCTCGACGCTTACTGGTATAGGTGATACTATTTGGTGCAAATGATGCCGTGATTGACCTGCCCACGACTGGACAGCATGTCCCTCTCGAGCGATACAAGGAAAACCTCACCAAGATCATCAACCACCCACACATCACTGCCCACAATCCCAAGATCTTGCTTGTAGCGCCCCCTCCTCTGGACGAGATCAAGGCCACGCCGCGATCCTTGTCGCAGGGCCATTCTCAAGGCGTTCGTACGTCGGCAATCAGCGCCACGTATTCAGAGGCTGTCCGCCAAGTTGCGCGAGAAAACGACGGGGTCGTGCTCATCGATCTATGGAAGGCGATTATGGACAAGGCTATCGAAATGGCCGTGGGTGATTACACGCCCGGCGGACCATGGCTTGGTTCTCCCGAGAATGGGAAACAGGGCGGACTGGATATCCTTCTCCCAGATGGGCTTCACATGAGCGGGCCTGCATACAGGGTGTTTTACGAAGCCTTGCGACCTCACATTGGTGAGGAGTGGAAGGATCTTGCGGGTGATGACCGTACGGGTTATGTGACACCGGACTGGCGCGACCTGAACCAGTGTAGGTGGCCGTGAAGAGCTGATGCGAGTTGAGGGTACAATATCCCTTTTCGGCTCTGCTGAGATGGATAGAGATGCCTAGGTACTGAGACAAACGTGGTAGTAGTAGTAGTAGTCGTAGCGCGACTCGATGATATACAGGTTATAGATTCCTCATCAGCGGGTAGAGGACCTTCTTGCCATGTTCCACTCGCTCCATTTCCCTTGAAGCCTGAACGTCTCGGCGACATGGGCATCCCTTCATCCAAACTCCACTTGGTGATGGTTAGCAGCCCCTCAATCCATTGAGAGGAGGGGGAAAGGAAATATAATGGCATGTCCACATTCCTCTGGTTTCCTTGGGTATTTCCTCGATTGATGTCTCCTCATTCTTCGGGGATACGGAGCATGCAGAGGGAGGGGTATCTGACTGCATCCTTCCCTCCCTGTTGTATACCTACGTCTGACCGTGTTTGTATGTTGGAATTCTTCAATACCTTAGGCACATTGCCAGTTGGAGGAGGGCGGGGGGACTGCCGCCTGAGACTGATACTGATGGATACCTGCTGGAGCCGGGACTGGGTCCGCCACCACCCGTAAGGGTTCCCCACCCCTCAGTGCAGGCAGGCCCCTACCTGCTGAGGTCGGGTAGGTAGCACCTACCTAACCAACGCCTGCCTTAGGGACTCCGTAGTGGGCAATGACACGCCACAGGCGCTAGCGAACCGCCATGCTAGCGCGTCCGAGTACCCCCGGGAGACCCCATCTGCCTCCGTCGCTCCTTCCATCCCTGGATCAAGAACGTCAACATCTAACTTCATGCCACCTTCATATGCCACCTTCCCACTCTCGCACTTCTCCCTCAACAACAACAACCGCACATCTTGCCCTCACCATCTCCCCTCGGCCTCGGCAAACCGAACCCTCAAAAAGAACGATTCCTCGTTCGTGCCTTTCCCGTAACCCCCATCTCTTGAACACCTCTCTTCTTTCTATCCCGAGCAAACGCACACTTTCCTACTACCGCTTTGCGACTCCGCGATTCTTCCGAGCACCCAAGCAACAATCGACACCCTTTTCATCCAACTCGAGATCCCACAAACAAAAACAAACATTTTCGGCGCATCGCCCTTCCAAGAGTAATCGAACCCACAGAACTACTCTCCCATCGTCTTCGACCGTCTGTATATTGTACTTGATAGCGACGCTCGGCTTCCCCACCCTGCGCCCAGAAATCATAACCCCAACATCAGCATCATCACCATCTGGAGCCGCATCTACAGACGCCACACGCCCTCGGTCGCCCGAAACGCCATCTCAACGCTCATCGAGCCACCCGCGCATCCCGAACCCTTGGGACTACTCCGTTGAGCGACCGAGCGATTTTACCTATCGCACCCTTCGCCGACAGACCACCAGGTCTTCGCTGGGCGATGCGGCGGGGGAGGTGGACCTCGTGAACTGATAGGTACCTGTCAGGGGATCGAGGTCGGAAGAGCCTGAACGACCTTCTCCGGAAAAGACGCTGCAATAATCGAGATTTCATGGGGCACGGCTGACAGAGCTAAATCACCGACCGTCCTCCTGGAAGCGTCCTCCCCTTCCGTCCCTGTTTCTGGAACTTCTCCTCCTCCTTGGAAAGAGAGCCGTCAACCACTTCCGTCCAGTCGTTTCTTCCACGAAATCTAGTGTTTTTGTTTTGTCTTTCTACAGGCACGTGGGCATGGATCTCCGATTTGCCGTCTCCCGCGAAGATCTGTATTCCCTACAGATGGAAGTGAAGCAAGTCCAATACACGCAGAGTAGCCACGCAGAGAGACTTTTGCGGCTGGAGAAGCGACAGGCGGACGATGCTGCCCTGAAGTCTGTCTGGAACTCGCCCTTTCCCGGCGTCCTCAGCGGGACACCGCAACACGGTACGTACTTGTGCATTATCTACTAACTATCGTTTGACCCTACGTACTGATAGAAGCTCACAGGGCCTGTCCAAATGCCCCATAATGACATGTTTGATGACTTGGATGAGCAAGGAGAGCAGCTTCTCGGGTCCCTTCACCTAGGCCCAGCGGAGGAGGAACCAGTCCGGCGAGGCGCGGCATCCCGGGCCAATAGTGTTCGCTTCGACGAAAGCGCTTTACATGGTTCCAACTGGGGCGGTCAGAGCAACCGTCACTCCGGCGAGTTTGGCCCCATGCGCCCAGGGAGCGGACTCATGATGGAGCGATCACTCTCCCACAAGTCGGATGGAAGACATAGTTCCACTGGGCACTCAGTTCACTCTCACCATTCTGTTGCCTCTGGCCGAGCTAGTAGTCTCGGACTCGACAACAACTTTGCAGTCGCTGATGATGACGACTCCTCATCCTTCGACGACATCCCGGGGCCTCCGCCGACCTTCTTCCTTCTCGGCACAGTGCCCGCAATCGTCCGGTGCTGGTTGACCCCAAACTTTGGCCATGCCACTCTGCTCTACGCCGATGTTTGCAGTGGCTCTCAAAAGTCGGTCGTTGAGTTCTCCCTGCTTCGAGAGCTCGATATGCTCGACGAAGTCCAGCGCGATGCCGATGGTGTTCACCGTGTCAGACTCAATGTTTACTTCGCCGAGGCGGTTGTTACACACCACGGTAGTCGGTCTGAGAGTCCTAGAGGCCCAGTTCCCTCAATCAGTGTTTCGTTTGAGGTCTCCGGGGTGATGGAGCAACCGTTGCACAACATGGACCCAAAATCAATTCGGGTCTATCTCGGCAGCGACGCCCTGAGAGCCCATTCGGCGGATATACTGTTTTCACAAAACACGATGACGTTGCATGACGACGAGCGAGAGCGGCTGCAGGTTCCCTTTGTACGCCCAGAGGATGATGCCGTCTTCCGCAACATCTACACGATGAATGTTACACCTGAGAAGCCCAAGTTGAACGCCAACGCTGCGCCGTTTATTTCTGGCGAGACAAACCAAGTTGACCAAGAGATGAGCCCGAACAGAGCGCCCACTTCACCCCGGGACGACGGGTCCCACAGCGAGATGTCACCGATGGCGGCTGAGGCAGTGCCCAGCAGACCTCCTGGGTCCCGAGATGGCTCGACAGCCGCCGGAGTGGAGGGCGAAAGGCCCAAGACCGCCAATGGCGCGGAAGCTGCCGCCAAAGTGGCGTCTAGCAACTCATCTTCATCCGAGTTGCCTCGTCGGGGATCTTCGACTGGAATTTGGGGTTCCTGGCGTCAGGGGCAAGGTAACGGAACCGACGGCTCGCAACGTGAGAACGGACCGCTCAGCGGATACCAACCTGCTGGCCGGGGTGGTCGCAGTATGAAGGTCCTGAAGCCACAGAAGTCGGGTTCGACATCTGCCAGAACGGGTGCCTCATACGAGCGTCCACCTTCTTCAAAGGGATCTGGAGAAGGTCGACGCAAGAGCCAACCCAACCTGGGTGAGAACGGGGGTGGTGCCAGCATCGCCAATCGGTGGGAGATGAAACGTCTCACGAGTACTAGCAACGAACCCAAGTACCAACAACCTCTCGCGACCCGTGACGTCCGGAATGTCAACACGCTTCCTCGATCGGCAAACCCAGTTGGAGTGGCCTCGGCATTTTCATGGATGACACCCTCTTCGAAGCCCAAGACGACCGCGGGTACCGACTAATTGAGAGGAGTCGTACAAGGACACACGGACGACTAAGCTGCATGCCGCCTTTCTTCTTTTTGGTGTCGATTTCCTAGACAAGGCTGGGCTTTTCCTACTTATCGTTGAGAGGACGGGGGTGATACCGCGCACTCGAGGCTTAGAGGAGGAGATTCACGTTTTAAGCGAACGGACGAATGAATGCCTAGCTGGCTGAGGGGACGATAATGACTCTGAAACGGCGATGTAATAATGATTGACTTGAAACAGGGCGAGAACTCACGGTTCTGACATTGCCTTGAGAATGAAAAAAAGCAGAAAAAGCAGAAAAAAAAATTCAAATCAACTTGCGGACAATGTATTGATTGTCTCGAATAATTTGTTCTGTCCTTGTTGAATGTGACTAATATGTGAAGCCCTGAATTATCCCGTCTCTTGGTTCTTCTCGTTCCCGCTGTCGAGGTCTGTTCAGATCTTGGGACCCGGGGGCAATGACTGCCACACCTTCTTTGTATCGGCCATAGATCCCTTGACAACGCCAATAAGAGTCCTGAAGCCCGGGTGCGAAGCGTCCCCGACGCACTCATACATCCAACTCTCGCTCGAGGTGACGGTGATGCCGGGCTCGGCGCGAAGACGATCGAGGGCGATGCCGACCTCGCCAGGGTTACAGGAGGAGACTCCGTCAGCGATGACGTAGACGCGGTGACCGGCGTCACGGAGGTCGAGAGCGGACTGGGTGACGCAGATATGGGACTCGATGCCGACGAGGGCGATCTCGGACTTTGCAGGGAGGGCGGCGGCGACGGGGGGGATGAACATGGAGAAGAGAGTCTTGTCGTAGGGAGGGGAGGGTAGGATGGCGGCGAGGGCGGGGACGGTTGGGCCGAGCTTGGCTGAGGTTTGGGTGGTGGTTATGACGGGGATGGAGAGGGAGTTGGCGAAGGTGATGAGTTTTTGGGAGGTGAGGACGCTGTGAGAAGGGGGAGGTTAGTTGGGTAGTTGGTGAGGTCGGAGATATCTCGCAGGGTGTCGGGTTTTGGTGTTGAGGGAGAAGGAGGAGGAGGAGGAAGAGGAGGATGGGCGTACATTTTGTCAAACTCGTAGATGACATTGCGGAATTTGTCCTGAATATCGCAGACGCTGTAATCGAGGTAGTTAGTTTTTGTGTTGTCCAGTGATAATTTTCTCTGAAGATCATGGCATTGCGTACAATATCGCCGGGTTCTCTGCGCAACCAGGTCAGTCAACCACCCTCTCTCTCTCACTCACACACATCCAATCTCATCATCACTCACTAAACCGCAACTGCGTAGCTCCCGTCTCGGACGACATGGCTCGTATTTGCTGCTTCTTCTGCGTCGAATTCCTGGCACACGGCGCTACCTGTCCCGCCCTTACAAACGTCGCGGACAATGACCGAGGATGCTGGACGTAGTAGTGACGAGTCGAGGTGCTCAAGCAGGCGGTTCCCTTGGAAAGCTGCGCTGTGACTAGACCAGGTCGACGAAGGAGAGAAGAAGGCAGCGATTGCATCCTTTATAAGGAAGAAGAAGAAGAGAGAGAGAAGAGTAAAGGGGGGAGGGGGGAGGAGAGGAGAAAAATGGGCTTTGTGTTTTATCTTCCGAGGTCTTGGTTGATTGAATGAATTGACAAAGTTGACGGATGGGGAGACAATTCCAATTGCGAGAGAGAGAGAGAAGCGGAAGAGACACCGTCATCGCGGGGCAGCGGAAGCGGGGGCAAGATGGAGTGCATTAGCGGGGGGAGTAGCTGTCTGTTTGTCGGGGAGGTCTTCATAAGAGTTCCGAGATGGATGGTCAACTCTTGTCTCTTGACTCTTCACTCTACATACAATCCTTCAACGCAATTGAGACAACAAAATCATTCTATATGCTTTTCTTATGCCAAGGGGTTTAACCACCACCTTTTACAAAAAACATGCCGCATAACACCAATCAATCCCGTAATGTATCAAAGAGACCAACTCCTCTCAACTCCACAACCAATGCGGCTCCTCCTCCTCCTCCACATCCAAGAAACCCCCCCCCAAATCTCGGCAACTCTCCGTTCACCGAACCCATGTCCCGTCGGCGGTCCGCAATAGGTATGGATGTATGGAACTGCCGAGAACAGACCCAGGGGTCCCCCGTTCCAACCTTGACGGACAACCACCCTTGAACTTCAGAGACGTCCGTAGCAAACCACCATGACCTCTCATCATAACCACCACCATCACCACCACCACCACCGTCACACTTAGGCGTTTACCTCGGCAAACCAAGTCCGCAGCAAACCAGCCAGCGCGCTCGGTAACTCCTCCAGATGGTGCACAATCAAATAGTACTGGAACGGGAACGTGTCCAAGTACCGCTCAATCACCACTCTGCTCTCCCCGCCGTCCCGCACAAACTTGGCCTCCTTGAGCTCCAACACGCTGTCGCCCTTCTTCTTGCCCGTATCGTCCATGATGATGAAGACAATCATGATGCGCTCCTCTATCGCCTCACGGAGCAGCCGTCGAATACCCTCGTGCGCCGAAGAGGGCGTCAGACCGTCTGAAAGGATCAGCGCCAGCTGCCAGAGATCAGAGCCTCCGCTCCCTTGCTGCCGTGCTAGTCGGAATGTGTCTATCGTCTGCCGGATGAGCAATTCAATGTCCGTACGGTCTTGCGCAAAGTTGAACTTCTGCAGCACCTTGGCTCCGGCGTCCGAGGCGAAGGGGTCTGCCAAAGCGTGGGCCGTGAAGACGTCGGCACCGAACCCCAGCACGCCAACCTGGCCGGCTTCTAGCATCGTCAGTGAGCGGGATACCATGACCAGGGACTCCATTGCCAGGTTGCCCGAGGACGACTCCCCCATACTCTTGCTGTCGTCGACGCAGAGCAGGATCTGGTAGGTTCGCTTTGTAGGGATGCTGCGGCGCATCCAAATCTTGTCTCGCTTGTAGCTCGATGCGATATACGGGATGATGCGCTTGATGTTGAGACGCTTGCCGGTTCGGAACGCCCCAGAGAGCTTGGTCGATTGCGACGGCGTCAGGATGAGTCGCAGCTGAGAGGTGAGAGCCAGGGACAGTGAGTGTGTCTTGGTCTGGAACTCGGTCCATTGATGCATCGACTCGCCGAAATCTCGGAGTGGTCGTTCTTTGTCAGAGATGTGCGTAGTCGAGAGTTGTGTCGATGTCTCTTGAATCTCAGAGTCGTCTTGCTCTTCCTCGATGGGCTGCGCGTCCGGTTCCGAGGGCGTCGACTCGCGATTGTAGTTGCCTTGCCGTGTCTTCACGCCGGTACGAGTGTCGTCCTGATCGTTGTCCTTGTCTTGCTGGTTGGCATCGGCCGCCTCGGCTGAGTCGCTGACATCCATCTTGTCTGGTTCTTGCTCAGCTTCTTCGTTCTTGTCTTCGTCCATCAGCCGGCTAGTAGGATCTTGCTTCTCCTCATCGATAGCCATTGCCTCGTCGATTGGTTGGACTTGCTCGTCATCCGCTGTTCCCATAGCTTGCGTGTCTGGCGCAGTGTTGTCGTCCTGGAGGTGCTGGAACTCGCGACGGCTCTGATCTGCCTCCGGATCTTGGGGTGCCTTCTGCTGGTCGTCATCCGTGGGCTCCGGATTCTTAATGTCCTCTTGCTGTCGATGCCATCTTTCGAGGGCGTCGCCAAGCTTCTTGAAGGGGTCGCTCTTCGCTGACTCCTTGCTGTCTTGTTCTTGTTCGGCCTTGTCCACAGCCTCCTTAGTCCGGGACATAGATCCCTTGTTGCCAGCGCTGGTGTCTTGGTCCGCACCAGCGTCTCCTATATCGCCATCTTCCTGCTGTGCCGCGTTGCTCTGGAACTTGTCGTCGAGGTCCATCGATTCGGCATTCTGGTCCTGACCGGAACTCTTGACGTCGCTCGGTGCTGCGTTCTCTGTGTCCGCTGTTGCCGTGTCTTGAGGCGGCTGGGTCTGGTCTGTTGCGTCTTCCTGCTCCTCTGCCTTCTCCTCTTCGGGCTGAACCTCCTCTTGGACTTCGTCGGCTCCCGCCTTCTCCTCAGCTGTTTCATCTTCTTCCTCATCCACTTCGGCTTCTTGTCCTGCTTCTTCTCTGAGTTGCGCCTCTGCGGCGGCATCATCTTCCTCCTCTTCCTGGTTGTCCCGCATTTCTTGGTCTTCTTGGTCAGCCTTCTCCTCCTCAATATCGGAGAGGGCATCGAGGTCGTCGCTGTCTGAGGCTGATTCGCCATCATCGCCCAGATCCAGCTCCATCTCATCGGGGAGAGCAAGAGCATCGTTCTCCTCGGCAGTCTGGTCCTGTCGGTTCATCTCTTCCTGTGCCTTGACGTCTTCCTCTTCAGCACCAGCATCCTCAGGATCTTCAGCATCCTGCTCGCCAGCGTCCTCCGCTTCCGGTTCAGTCTCTTGCTCGCCTTCCTGTTTCTTGGCGTCCTCATCTGCTGCCATCTGCTCATCGTCCTTCTTCTGGCCCTTGGCCTTGTCTCCTTGCTGATCCTTCTCCGCTTGTTCGTCATCCCCATCCCACATCTTCTCGTCAACAGCCGTGGGATCGAGATCGTCAACCTCGCCGGCTTCTTCATCCATGTCATTGTCCTCCTCTTCTTCATCCCCATTCTTCGACCCCTCCTCGTCATCCTCAGCTCCATCCACGCTACCCATTTCTCCTTCGAGCTCTTCGTCCGCCATATCGACAGCATCCTTTTCGTCTTCCATCTCCCCGTTCTCCTCTTTGTTGGCCTCCTGGGCGAGCTCAGAGAGGTCCTCATCTGGCTGGATGTCCTTGCTGATGTCTTCGGCGCCTTCACCATCTCCAAGACCAGTACCAGATTCTACCTTGCCTGACTCGCCTGAGGTTTCGTCAGACTTCTCTTGAGGGGTGCAAAATCCTTGCGAGGCAATCTGCGTGAATGCCTTGACCATGTTGTATGCCATGCGCGCAATCGCGGCATGGATGTTGACCACTTGAGCAAGAGTTTGGTGGCAAATTGCGAAGAACTCACCCAAGATTGGGCTTGCTACTGCCACCAAGCTCATCGCTGCATGCCCCAGTTGAGGCTGCTCCAGGTCAATTCGCCGCACCATGTCGATGCAACTGGTGACACTTCTTTCAATCTCCTCGATATGAAGTTTCTTAACGGTAGAGATGAAGCCATCGCTGTGTCGCGTGAGCCAAGCCGGATCGTCCTCCTTTCTTGGAATATCGTTGGCCATCTTGCGTACTCCCTCGACAGCGACGAGAATCTTGTCACATAGTGTCGAAATAGCATTGACAAGCGTTGTTAGCTCGATGGCCGGAGCCTCGACGTCGATGACCTGCTCCGTGATGTCGGACCAGCCCGCAACTTGCTGAAGCACAAAGGCAAGCTTTGGTTGTTCCACAACAACGCCCTCAATGGCGGCCCTGAAGTTATCGAGTTCAGTTGAAAAGTCCCTCTCAATCTTGGCATTGGCCTCTGAAGCAAGGCCCTCGGGTAGCTGGGAGCAACCAAGGTGCGAAGTCTGGACTGACTCGAAACGGCCGGACCATGAGGTCAAAAGGTCGAGGACAGTGTCGTGCGTTATTCCCTCGAGCTTTCCATGAACTGACACCAAACGACTCGCGTACTTGACAATCTGGATCAACCATGGGAGTAGCCTTGTCCAGTTGGAGTGAGTTGATTTCTTGACCAGCGCACCATGATCCTGGAACTTGCCTAGGTCACTGAATTGGGTCGTAGACTTGCTGAGCAATGACAGCGACCCTGCCGAGGCGGAAATGGAGCTTCTTTGACTCAAGAGGAGACTGAGCAAGCCTTCGACGAAGCCGATACTACGTCCAGCTTCGGCACCTGTAAGGTCTTCGGAGTGCTCGCGTGCAGCTGTCCTGGTTTTCGGAACGAGGTCGAGAATTTTGTGGAAATGATACTCAATGCCTTCGACTGTCGGACCCTCAAGCCCAATAGGTTGCACAGTTGCAAGAATAACAGATAGCGAGCCCTGCTCAGCGAGTTTGTCTTGTCCAAGGTTGTGCCTCAGACCCATCTGTCGAAGATCGCGCAGCGTGTCGGCAAACAACTTTCGCTTTCTGGTCTTGAGGTGCTTGACCTGGTCCTTGTTTTCATCCGTGAGGAACGGCGGCGTCTCTTTTTTGAGCTCAGCCATCGAGTCATTAAGGCTTGAAACAAACTCGTCTAGGACTTGAGGCACGCCGCTAATCATCTCAGGAGAGCCAGAGACCCTCTGCATGATCGAAACTGTTTTTGAAACATTTGCGAGTCGGCGGTTAGTTCTCTCCCAGCCCGGCATGACCTTATCAAGATGTTTGAATGCTTCCGGTGCAACGTTGGCGTCATCACGCTTTCCATTCACCAAGTGTTCACTGTGAATGTCCTCATCCGGAAGACCTTGCTCGATGATGACCTTTGCCTCTTGGCCTAGGACCCCTCGGAACTTCCTCACAAGCCGGAAGAGCTTGTGGTGAGATTTGCGGGCACTCTCGCGAAGGGCGTTGATGTTCGTATCCTTCCAGCTAGCCATGAGCAGGACATCCTTCATCTTCTTCTCAATGGGAAGGCGACCCTTCTGGATGGCCTCTGCCATGAGCTTCTCGTATCGCGCGTAATACAGAATAAAGTTGGCCAGCGAGTTGAGAATGATACTTAGGGCTGGGTAGTCCTTGGCTAGCAGTTGTAGATGCCGTTGAAGTTGCCTCAGCAGCGCTAGGCGACCGGAGAATTGTCCAATAATGGACGTTGAGAAATACATCTCCAGGTTTTGGATGAGCGAGACAGCGTACTCTTGAAGCTCACTTTGAGAGTCGACCATGGAGAGAGGGACAGAGATGACAACCTGGTATGCCACAAACCACCAGGAGTAGGCATCATTGTGGCATTTCGTTTCTTCCATGCTGAAGAGGTTGGCCCATGTGGAAAGTTCCAAGCGTCGCCAACGGATCACCGTGTCCGTCAAGGCATTGTGGATGGGAAGAACAGCGTACACCTTGCTCGCCCAGCCACCAAACTGCCATTCATACACATGGCCGTGGAGATATTCTACCTTGGGCAGAATCTTGGCGAGGGGTTCTGTGTGGACGAGTTCAAGAAGCTTGTCGCAGGCTTCTATGACATCTACCAGAGGTTGCATGTGCCCAATTTCATCCACGAGTTGAAGCTCACGGAATCGGGCTTTGATCTTGTGTGCTAGAGCAACCAGTTGACGAGCTTCTGGAACATTCGCGTCTGTATAGAAGTTGTACGACTTGTCCACGGATGTTGAAGCGAGTGAGTCAATCTTGTCGTGAAGCATCATCATCGTACTAGCCAGCATCTTTCCTGTCAGGTCTCGATCCACGTTGGCATGATCAATGGTTTCGCTAGTGATCCGGTGGCCCACAGTCTGACAGAGATGATGGATCGCCTCAGTAGGTTCTTGTTTGTCAAGGAAGATCTTCTTGTGGACTTCTGCAACTCGCAAGGACTGATCGCGAACCTCGTCTCGTTTCTTTGACGGAGGGATGTTGTTGGATTCATCGTCATCGAAGTTCGGGAAAAGCTCGTTGAATTCCTCTGCGTCAAGCTCCTCCTCGTCCTCCAGAGAACCTCGGAAGCGGTACAGGCTGCCTTTGGCTGCTTCCTCCTTTCGGTCCGCTTCTAGCCTCTTGGTCCATTCGTCGTAGAAGTTATGGAAGCATCCGAAGATTTGCTCACGAGCCTCGGGTAGGAGAGTATCCACGCTTTCAACGCCGGCGACCGCGCTGATATAGTTCAGGAACTCGAAGCTTCGTGCAGAGAAGTTTCCAGTCTTCTGGTCCCAGATAGTACCCCCGAGGAATGGTGTGATCTTAAGGAGGTCTTCCGTCGAGGGCGCAAGTTTCGTAGCTGAGATGGCGTCGCAGAGCGAGAGGCCTACCATTAGACAGCGCAAAAGGTTTGAAGTTGGTCGTGTCATATCTTGGTAGGCCTCGAATCGGGCTGACAATCGATCTAACAGTCTAAGGACATTCTCGCGGACAAGCCTCAACTCATCTATGGCCCGGATCAGATCTGAATCGAGAAGTTGCAAAGCGGATGATAGGGCAGGTCCCGTAGCAGCCTTCAGGACGTTGGCAAACTCGGCGTGGAGGCGACTGAGATCTGACTGTTCCGGTCTGTAAATAGGCTGGACCTCCTTCGGCAAGGGTCCAAGGTCGATAGCTTCTTGTTCCAGTAGCCGAATGCGTTCACTGGTTTCTTGACCTGTGAATCGTTTTTCGAAGGACTTGAGGCTTTCCGTCCGACTGGTAAGAAGGCTATGCATCTCCTCGAAAAACTCTCTCTCCATTTTAGGTCGACTCTGGGGGTCAAAGACGCGATCGGGCACGTAGAGCTTGACTGCTCCAATGCTGAAATGAAGCCATGCAAAGGCAGAGAGATAGGTTTGTCGTTCAAGATCTCGCTGTGCCGTTACTAGCGCTTTAATCAGTGGCACGAAGTGCTCGACCACCACTTCTTGGAAATGCTTTGCCTCGATTCCAGACAAGAGTTGGTCAAAGAAGCCAGCATCAGCCGCCAGACGTTCTGGCTCATGCAAGGCTTGCTCGGCAGCTTGGACAGCAGCATCTCTGAGATGTTCTCCGTGAGCGGCAAACACCTCTAAGACAAGCTTCCAGAGGACCTTGTCCAACCTAGATACAGGATCAACGATCAGGTCGGCGGTGAGGTTTGCAAGTTGTCGCCCGGCGGTCGGGAGCTCAGCCTCGAGCAATGCCAGAGACCCCAAGTCTACGGAACCCAACGTTTCCAACTTCAGCCAGAGAGAGGGGGCAAATTTCCCGTCCCAGGAATATCGGTTCTGATAAACCAGGTTCTCGACGGACTGTAGGAGTTCAGCCTGCTGACTGGAGCTGGCTAACATCATTCCAGCCCTTGTCGGCACGTCAGATAGAACCTGAAGCTCCTGGGTAAGATGATTGGGGCTCGTTCCGGTAGTGAGCGAGTTGAGCATGGAGACTTGACGTAGGGTTTCGAATTGAGAAGCGAGGAAGGGTTTCAAATCGGCTTCTTCGGTTCCAATCCGGGCTTCCAAGGTTGAAATCTCGGCTCCAAGATCTTGGACAAGGCCGTCGGCATTGGGGACCTCGCCACGGAGGATTCCAGACGCCTTCTCGAGGGTCGCCATGGCTTTCGACAAGTCAGGAATCGATGCTCCCGCCTTCCATCTCAGCGAATCGAACCTGGACCCCAGTTTATCCAGTTCCAGGCATCTATCAAGGATTTCCTTGGTAGGAATTGGTGTAGGGCGGAATATCTGCCAGAGGAGCTCCATACTCAAACCAGTGGACAGCTTGAAACCACTGGTGAAGTCCCTGGCCAGCGTGGCCAGGAGGTGGGCGACGAACTCTCTCTCCTGCGCCCCGTTGGATTCATCCAAGTGCTTCTGCAGAAGATTCGCTCCCTGGGCAAGATGTGCTTGGAATTTGGCCTCATCGAATTCACTGGAGATTGAGAGTTTGATGGTACGCTCAATGTAGCGTCCAACGGCTCGAAGGATACGCACTCGCTCCTAGGGTTTATTAGCTAGCATCGATATTGCCATGGACCGCAGTACTCACATTCCATAAATCAAACGACTCAAAGTTGAACCCTAGCCATTCCCGCATGGCGTTGATAGTAGAGGTGAGGAAGGCCGCAAGTTTGACAGTTGAGTCCTTTGATACAGCAGCAACGCGGTCGCTGATGAGAGATCTCTGAAGTCGACTCAAAGAATTCAGCTTATTCACTTGAGCTTGGCGACGCTGCTCTTCCACAGTGTTCTGTAAATGGTAGAGATCACGGTAAAACTCGAAACATGCCCCAAGCCATCGAGCTTGATTTTGCGAAGGAAGGAGTTGAGCGGCAGGGTAGTTGTTGAGCGGGTGCAACGGCTATGTTGTGTTAGTTGCGGACAGTGTGCTTCGGGGGAGATGGCATACCTGAGCATTCGAAAGTCCGATAGAGTACGAAGCTGGAAGCAGCGCCTGTAATTGGGACACGGCAGTGACACCATTTGCGCCATTTGAGGAGTGCAAGAAACTGAGTAAGTGCTCCAAGCCCCTTTCGAATGACGATTCGGAAGTGTTGTGGATGGGACCGTTCGTAGCAAACCGAGGGAGAAGAGAAACATCAGTGATCGACAAGGTCTCCAGCGCGGATTGAGCTATCTGGAGCGAGTTGGCTTCTCCCACTGCAGACTCTGACATCTGCTGGGACATCCTGTACCGTTGTAAAGTTCCTTCGATGGCCGCTACCCTGCTAAAGCATGCGTCGGCAGCTGGGGGAGGCGTGTGGATATAGATCTCGATTGCGCGATTCCTCATCGCTCGCGAGAGCTCACCGTATCTCGGGTCCATTGTCAAGAAGATACGAAAGTCCGGATGAGGCCTCACGATCCTAGGCTCTCCGCTAGGCCCGCAATGCTCGTTGATGCTGAGAAAACCGTTCGGTTCTAGAAGAGAGTTCAGTCTGTCCAGGACCGAAGCATTACACATGTTGGCATTGTCAAGGACGAGCCATTGGCCCATCTGTAAGGCCTTAACAATAACACCATCAAGCCATTCGAAACGGGGGTTTTCGAGGACCAGCGGTCCTTGCAGCAGCGCAAGAGTCTTGGAAAGTACTGTTGCCACGTCCGATTCTGCGGGGATTCGAGCGAGGAGAGCCTCGGCACAAGAGCCAATGGTTGAGAGGGATTCAACTTCTCCAGTGAAACCATCGAGAAGGTGTAGAAGCTGGAGGGCCTCTTCAGGAATATCTCCTGGCACCACCGACATGATGGAATTTTGAAGATCATACTGCAAGACACGCAGAGAGGCGTTGACCTCGCGCAGCGGGTCTGCTTGTTCAAAGCCACCGACGAGATCCATAGTGTCAATATCGGCATTCATCGGGAAAACGACGAGTGACTTGCCAGCCAGAGCTGCGACATGTTCTAGGAGAACAGACTTGCCGAAACCAGAGGGACCGCTCAGGATGCATGGGATGTTCTGCTTGACACAGATCATAAGAGACTCCAGTTCAGAAAGCCGGGCGACAGTGTCAATGTTTGGGAGTCGCTCTGGTTGCGAGTTGAGGTGCCTATTAAGCAAGGCAAAGCCAACTTGGCCAAAGCCAGAGTTGATGTCGTGGTATAGGCTGTGCTGGCGAGGAGGCGAGCCGGAAATAGTGGCAAAGAGCTTATTCACCTCATCTCGATCTCGATCTGATCGGAATCGTTGCCTCACAATGATGTCAAGGAAGTCCTCAGCTTGCGCAGTTTGGAGCAGAGGGTCAGATGAGTTGAGGAGGTTCAGCCAACGAAGAACATCACGCAGATTGAACTCCCACGGGCTTCCCTGTGAACCGAATGCCTTCTCAACCGCGACCTTATGCTCGAGCTGAGACACAAACTGAATCAGCTGGCTGATCACAGGGGCTGGGGTTTTCGGATAGTTGTGGGTGGCGATCAAGTTTAGGTCATCGTCCGAGAAGACATCGGCATACACAACGATGAAACGGTTGACGAAGGAACTGGGCAGTCCCTTTCGGCCACCACCCTGGTGATGCGGATTCTGCGCCGCGAACAGACGGAAATTTGGATGGCGTTTGAAGACCTGGTCGAGCTCCGAAACGTATACCTCGCCTCGATGGTCAAGACAGGCGTTCAGACCCTCCAGAACGGACTGGGAAGCAAGGTTCATCTCATCCAGCAGAACCCATTCACCCTTTTGCATGGCCTGGAGGAACGGCGCGTCTCTCCACGCAAAATTGCCAGCTTCTGCTCCCTCAACGGGCACATCCGTGCCAAACAGGTCCATGAGATCGGTTTGGTCTGAAAGGTTGATCCTAGTCAAGGGCCAACCACAGGCTTGCGACAGAGCCGCAACTAGAGTTGTCTTTCCAACGCCAGGACTTCCTTCAAGAAGGATTGGCTTCTGCATCTGCAGTGCTCGAAGAACTCTCATGGCGTTGAGACGGGTGGTTGGCGCATGGAAAGCAAAGCCCGGATCCTCAACTCCGGTTGGGCGGCGCGGGATGCTGAACCGCCCGATGGTCAAGGATGTCTCATCCATTGACAACTCAGGGTGTGTGTCATACACCAGGGAAACTTCCTTTCCAATGAGCTTGCTCAGCTGCGATAGACACTTCTGCCTTTGCTCATTGATGGACTTGGGGTCTGTGGCAAGGATCGCGGAAGGATTCGCCCCAATGCTGTCAATAAAGATTGTGGAAGCACCATGGACCAGCGAAATGACAGGGTCATCCGACTGAGAGTTGTTGATAAACTGAACCCAGACAAGAATCTCTCGCACCGAAAAGGGGGCAGAAGCCATAGCCCTGAAAGTCTTCCCGAACCAGACCGCAAATTTGACAATGACATCAACCAACCCCTTGGAATTATCGGCGAGCTTGGTTCGCACAATCTCATAGATATCCTCGCTCTCTGACAACGGAGGAACCCAAATCTCTGTAAATCGGTTCCGCAGCGCAGGGGACAACTCTTTCTTGCCAAAGTCTCCGCCGGGGTTCATGGTAGCGAAAAATTGGAATCCATCCGCACCAACAACGAAGGAGTTGTCGATTCCCTTCTCAGCCAACAGAAGGGTTCTTTGAGGTTCGAGGACAGAGTTCAGGCGCTCTAAAACCGAATCGTCGGCAAGAGAGATTTCATCGAGGAGAAAGAAGTGACCCTCTCTCATAGCCTCCACGAGACTGCCATCTGCCCATTCAAACAGAGCCTTGCTTCGCGTCTCGTTAGAAACGATACGTTCTTGCACTTCAGAGGGGACTTTGTCTCCAATCGAACCCAAAGACTTGTACCTTCCAAGGCGGTCTTCGACAGATCCAGATGTGTCCAAGCCTAAGAGCTGCAGAGCAACAATCAGGTCTGTATCCAGTGCCTCAATGATCGACCCTCGATTACGGACAGGTCTCTGGGAACCAATGAGATCGCCCGTCTCGGTGTTTTGATGAGCGTTCACAATGTGAAGTTCCTTGTTCAGCGCCTCGGCGAGCAGTTGGCAAACTGTTGTCTTTCCGCAACCGGTTTCGCCGACCAAAAGCACGGGTTCATTGTTTCGCAGGGCCCGGGCGACTAGAACGTATAGCCGCCGCATAGCATGAGTCCAGACGACCCCTTGACTGTTTGCTTGGTGGCTATGTTGCTTGAGCTCCGGAGCAACCGAAGCCGAGTATAGCTCTTGAGGGTCAATCTTGACCTTGAAGACCTTCTCGATTACCTCTTTGACCGCGATGCGTTCCTCTTCGTCGCGCACTCGTTCAGCCAAGAGCATGAACCCGTGGGCAGCGATTTCCTCCCGGGTTTCCGCTTCTCTTAAGGCCCATCGGAACAGATCTCGGAGAGTTGCGAAACTGTCTTTCTGCTCGAACAGGCGGCTCGTCTGTCGAAGTCTCGAGAGTTCTTTGTAGACAGTAACGATTCGGCGACAATCCGGGGGCGAAGTGTTACGGCTTCGCTGTTGCAGGATAAACTCAAGCTCGTCTTCAGGAATGTCATCGAAATGCAATTCCAGGAATCTGTTTCTGAAGGCCCGAGAGAGTACCTTTCTGCCACCATAGAGACCAGGGGGGTTTTGGGTTGCAAAAAGAATGAAGTTCTCATGGGGCTTTACGACTTCTTGGGTCTCCGGGATCAGGAGCTCTCGGTTATCATCTAAAAGTCGGTTCAGGGCCTCCAGAACATCGGTGGGTGCTAGGTTGAGTTCGTCAAGGACAATCCAATGGCCCTGACGCATTGCCTGGACGAGGATGCCTTCTTGGAAACGCAGCTTTCCATCCGCCCCTGAAACGTAGGTGCCCAGGTACTCTTGCAGATCAGTGTGCTCGTGGTTATTGATACGCACAAACTTGTTGCCTGTGAAGTTGGCGAGGTACTCGATCATACTTGTTTTGCCAGCCGACGTGGGACCTTGAATGAGAATAGGGAATCGTCTTGTAGACGTGGCTCTGACAAGATTAAGCAGATTCCGTTCCACGTAGGGTGTGATGATGTAGTCATCCCGTTCAATGGGAGTCTGGTCTCCCTGAAACAACCAATATTGTCGATCTCGGTTTTTGTTCTTGAATCGCACGTATTGCTTGCCGTCATTCGGGTGCTTTGGCGCTTGGGAGAGCAATGACTGAGAATTGCCGTGTCTCTCGAACAGATGATGTGATATTAGTGGCACCAGCATCTTTTCTGACTCCCGGTCAAGAAGTGTGAGGAAGCCCATGGAGAAACCTTCGTATAACGCTCTGCGCACGCCATAGAAAGGAGCAATCGTATTAACGTAGCTCAAGACCCGAGTGAGTGTTCGGAGACTGAAATGGGGAACCTCGTTCGCGCCATCAACGAGTCTCTTCTCTTCTGCCAGCCGTTTCGTGTTCAAGTAAAGGCGCGCAATGTCGTCGGCTGCTTGGTCGTTCTTGCTGCTGCTGCCCCCGAGATAAGTCTTGATAATTGTGAGAAGGTCCTTCAGGTCCTTATCAGGACTCGAAACGTATACCTCAGTGAATCTTGACCTGATTCCTACTGGAAGATCACGCTTTCCAATATCGGTCGCGGGATTCATGGCGCCGAAGATGCGGAAATTAGGGTGCGCCTCGATCTTCTCAATCTCTCCTGTCTCCGATAGCAAGATCGACGGTCTTTCATCCGGCCCTACTAGAAGATCTGCGATGCTCTCCAAGGTGTCTGGTGAAGCCAAGTTGATTTCATCCAAGAGCACCCAGTCGCCGTTCCGGACTGCCTTCACAAGGTTGCCTTCCATGAAGGAGAATGCAAAAGTCCCCGATCCTCCCGAGATCTGGACGTCGAACTGATCAAGGTTGCGCGCGAAGGCGTCCCAACGTGGCCGGAGATCGCGAAGGGTTTGCAGTTTTGACTGCGTCTTTCGACGCTTTGTTGGCTGCTCATCGCCATCCCGGGCCTCTGCCTGTTCGGCATGCTTTCGCTCCAGTTCTGCGACGATCTTGTTAAACATCTTCGGCGCTTCTTTCCACAACTTGGACACCCTTGACCACTGTCCTTTGGCAAAGCATTTGCCAACTTGTTCCAGGTATTTCTGATTCTTGGACGCAGATATCCCTGTGGCAGAAAAGAGGTCTTCAAAGTCCTCTTTCAGCGGAACAGCTAATGTCCGCATGTTGACAGGCTTGAAGCCACCAAGAAGATCGCCCACTTCACTTTGCTGAGACAAGTTGACGGCAATCAACTTGTGTCCAAGAGACTCCGCCAGTTGCTGCACCACCGTCGTCTTGCCGATACCAGTCTCTCCCACAAGCAACACAGGTTCGTTCAGCTTCACAGCCACGGCTATCTGCTCAAGCAACTTCTTGGCATGCGCAGTGCTAGCAAATGGCCGCTTGGATTTTTGAACTCGGTTGGAAGGTTTCTTCTTCCGCAACACAGCGCGGCCGATGCTGTACTGGCTGTCGCTCTCCTCCAAGGGGGGTATATTGGCAGTTACATAGTGTTCTGCCCGTTCCTTAGAGAGGTGCATCTCCTCGGCAATCGCGTAGATTAGTTGTGTTGCGAAGTTCGGGTCTGGACAACTTCCCACGAAGCAGTCAACAGCTTCCATAAACATCCAGTCTCGTGTCGTC
Organism: Fusarium robinianum; assembly: GCA_013623725.1. Classification (NCBI taxonomy): domain Eukaryota; kingdom Fungi; phylum Ascomycota; class Sordariomycetes; order Hypocreales; family Nectriaceae; genus Fusarium; species Fusarium robinianum. Next base: position 17,591 of record JABFFI010000596.1, on the reverse strand, counting down.
TCGCTGATCGGCTCGTCTCCCGATTTCGAGCCGGCGGTAAGCAGGCACTCACGTAGCCGCCGGCACCATTTCAGAAGATCCCGCATCGTCATCTGGCGATCCATCACATTGCGGCCTCGAGACAAGGACCCGGGGTTACTACTCAGGTGAGAAAGACGACCATATACGGCCAGAATTCCTGGGATAAACTTCCGAAGGATGGGGTATGTTTGCACCACAACATCCTCAAGCTCGTTTGGCGCGAGGGCCTGGGTGCTGAGGAGCTGCCAGAAACGTATACCCACAAGGCTGGGGAGGTTTTCTCTGCCGTTCATGCCTCGCGAAGTTCGTACCGTCGCGAATAGTCGGAAAGTGCTAGCTGCTTGTATCCTCTCGCCTCGGCTTGGGATGAGGAGCTCGTTGCGTTCGATCAAGGGGAGCAGTGTGCTCAAGACTTCGGTTGGCGCTCGGTCGAGATCCTCCACAAGTACCCATCGCCCTTCTCGAACTGCGGTAGTCAAGACACCTGGACGCCATTGGAAACTGCCAGGCTTTGAGTCGGTGGAGTACAGTCCAATAAGCATCTTGGCATCCGTCTGCTCGTTGAGATGCAGCGTCACCATGTTCGAGTACATGCCAAGTTGCTTGGCCATTTCGTGGACGAGAGCGGTCTTTCCTACACCAGGCAGGCCATACAAGAGAATAGGATCAGATTCCCGGAGCATACTCGCGAGGTGCTCCAAGTTGGCTGTGGTCGTCGGAGTTTGGACAAGGTTCGAAGACTCGCCGGTTGGTCCCAAGGGGCGAGGAAGAATAACATTGCCATAAGGAACGACGTATGGAGTGAGGGTCTGCAAATAGGGTGGTTCTTCCGTGCCGTCCTCATGCGCCGCCTGAATCTGCTGGCGTAGAGTGATGGCAGACTTTACTCTCGAGTGTTCATGCAAGGACAGGAACCCATAATCAATCGATCTACCGTCAAAATCTGCAATAACCGCCTCGTCCTTACCAACATGCTCCTGGATCAGGGCCTCTAGCTTCAAGTCCGACCCATGAAGCAGCTGGTTGAAAATTCTGATAGCAAGATATCGAACAGCTTTGTTTTCATGTCGAAACAAGGTCTGCATCAGCGCTGGGGATGACATGGGCCCGAAACTTCGCTGATCGAAATTAATGAGCCTCCAGGCAACGAGGAGACACTGCAACAAGACATCTTCATTTTGAATGGCAAGGTCTTGGCTGAGTTTGAGAGGCGCAAGGCGTAACGAAGGAGAATTAGTTGACGTTTCTGATGTCTGAGAGGGTCGCTCGTAGAAAGAAGAAAGGTAAGGGGCAAAAGGTAAAAGTCGTGACAAGGCTGAATGGATGAGTATTTGTCGCTGCTCATTTCCTAGGTTGAGAATCCATCGTGCGCAAATGTCTGGGAAGACATGTTCGAAATGGGCAAAGACGCGTTCTGTAAGTGAAGGACTGAGTGCTGCCTCTGAAACGGCATCGAGGAACTTCGTCGAGGTCTGGTCCTGGATAATGGCCAGAATTTCTGCAGGCAGATGTTGCAACACGGTCGCATCCTGGAGGAACGTCCTCCTCTGCCGCGAGACGTCAACCATGGTCCTGATTGCGTCTGTTTTCGACGATATTTTCGCTGTGAATGCTGGTGATTTTCCTTCAACTCGCCCACATGCTGGTTGCTGGGAACTTTTTTTTCGAGGTTGTTATCTTATCTCGGGAAAAGGCGTCACGAAATTCCGGGCCAATTATGCTGGCGCTATTCCACTCTTGTCACCATGAGATCGAACATGCAACATACGTAAACATTTGAAGGTGATCCAGCAGTTGAATAAATGAGAGAAGCGCTTCATGTATCTCGGAATGTAGTAATAATTGAATGCGATCTAAGTTCTTCTTGTAACAAATTTTTTTTCCTTTTCTTCCCTATTGAGCTCATACGCTCCTCCACGCGGCCTACCTAGTCTTCGAGGCTGAACAGGAGGATATCATCAAGCCAAGTTCTTGTTTCAAAAGTCGACGCAGAATTGAGTTCATAAAAATGCACTCCGCAATGAACAACACCCAATTGAGTCCCTCTCTAGCCAGCTTCTCTAGAAGTTTGCAGCCTCTATCATCAGCTTCATCATTATCTGAGATAACTGTCAAAGAGTACTAGGTGCCTAGGTATAAAATTTGCCATACTTCCATACCTATCGCTGTTATCGTGCCGTGCACGGACCAGTAAATACACGTGACACGACCCCAGAAACAACCGACGAGCTTCGAAAAACTTCAAGAACGATCCCTCAGACGCCCGCACGCGACGACCCCTCGACCCTCGAATTGAGCACGCCCCAGCCCAATCCCTCCAGCAAACACAATGGCCATGTCTTGCCGGTACGCCGCGCAGAGCTGCGCTCGCCAGCTTCGATCCGCCCGCGCCGCCCCCGCCCCCGCACAGCTCCTCCGTGTCTCCGCGGCCTCGAGGAGGTGGAACTCGACCGAAGCCCAATCGCCCGCCAACCCCAAGATCAGTGCCATTGTCGACCAGATCAGCCAGCTGACGCTTCTGGAGACGGCCGACCTCGTGTCCAGCCTCAAGGTACGGCGGCCCAACGCCCCAATTGGCGCCAACGGTGGTTTCGAGACGGGGATATGTCCGCTGACTTGACGACCCTGTGATTCAACAGAGCAAGCTCAACATCCCCGATATGCCGATAGGCGGATTCGCCGCCGCTGCTCCCGCTGCCGCTCCCGCCGTCGAAGAGGCTGAGGAGGCCGCCCCCGCGGCCGCCGAGAAGTCGCTATTCACCCTGAAGCTGCAAGGATTCGAGACCGCCTCCAAGGCTAAGGTCATCAAGGAGATCAAGAGCATGCTGGGACTGAGCTTGGTAGACAGCAAGAAGTTCGTCGAGAGTGCGCCCAAGATGATGAAGGAGAACGTGCCCAAGGAGGATGCGGAGAAGATCATTAACGCTATGAAGGATCTGGGCGCCACCGTGGTGATGGAATAAGGGCTGTTTTCGCGATCCTCGATGGCAAGAACCAGCGATATGGCACGAAAGATGGCTGGATTCCATGTACAAAATCCCATGTACTAGTATCTAAAAACAATATACTCTTCCCAACCAAAAGACTGGGCGGATTTCGTTTGGCACTCGAGGGCCCAGTTGCTATAATAATGTGTGATGATATTGGGCCTTCTACTGTTGACCTCTTACTCCCTAGATGATTGAGTCTCTCCCATTCACTCATCTTGGAATAGGCATGGCCCCCAAATTATTAACCAATGCCCATTACCGTTGCCCTGTATCAGTGGGTATCTTAATTTTTGTAGCTTTTGAAACCTGGACATGCAATTCCCAAACCCCAACGCCGCCAAACCCAGATTTGTAACTCAGGACTTCCTTTTCAATGGCGGTTGCCGTTGGTCGGCCTTTGATGCGGGCAATGAGACTGCATCTCCATCTCTAAACGAAAGTCGTGTCCTTCCTCGGTGAGCAGCCGGTCGTCGTCCTCTCCAAAGTCGCTTGTCTCTTCCCAAAGTTTATTCATCTCGGCATTGTCGAGCTTGGGAATAGCCCAGATGCTCTCTCGTTCACGCTTGTGACGTTCACGGTCCTCTTCGATGCGCTGCTCGATCTGACGCTTGTCAAGCCGACGGTGTCCAGACTTGCGTCCTGATTTCGGTATGGTCTGCGAGGGCGGTACGTCTGTCATTTCCACATCCCCGTTTGGTGACGCGAGAGCAAGGTCGTCCGCATTCGTCTCACGTTCCTTGATGACATCTTCAATCTGGCTGACCGCCGTTGGATCCAAATATCCCTTTCCTTGAAGTCCCTGGAGCACCTGGGCGGAGTGTTAGAGACAAGACGCAAAGAGTGACCTTGTATTACCGAGGTCCACCGATGTGGTATAACCGAAGTCAGCTCACCTTACGAACCACTTTGACATTGGCGGCGCCCGAGCCATCATCTGGTGCAACGGCATCAACAACGCGGATGATATCGCGCTGTATCATGCGAATATAGTCTGCATGGCCATCACGTTGGGCCAGATCAAGGAAGTGCTCGATAAAGTACATGATGTTGGCACGTGTGTTCATGTTGTTCTATAAGCGGTGGTAAGTAAATAAGCAAGCAAGCAAGCGATGATGACGAAAGGCAGTGCGCCCTGGCTGAGGAAAAGAGTAATCTTACTCGCTCCAACTGTTCGAGGATGCACGAATGCAAATCCTCATCCATATCTCGATACTTGAGGGCATACTGGGCGGCTTTCTGGGCGGATGCGACGGAGGCATTAAGATGCTGAAGCTGGGACGTAAAGCGCATTCGCACTTCGAAAGGGTCGGCCATGATGAGAGCCGCACGCACGCACTATGGGCAGGACCAAGAAAAGAATAGAATGAGGGGCCAGAAGGGTCCTTAAGCAGGGGGGTTACGTCTTGTGGAGTGATCTCGAGGTGTGAATCTAAGCGAGGGACCCTTGAGAGGTTTCGGATGTGCGGATGCTGAGAAACCCGCTGGCGCATGAAGCTGTCGCGATGATTGAATGTTCTTTTGGATGGGATGGACGGACGTTGACAGTGGGGCGAGGACAAGAGGACGGGAGGACGGGAGGAACCTATGGGAAGGGCTTGGTTGGGATGTTGCTTGTGCCACGCTGTGGCTGTGCTCATGTAAGGGGGGCGAGGCGCCCGCAGGCTGACAGGGGGTGTAGAAGGTGAAGAACAAACGGGAAAGGTTGTCGATTTTTCTTCTTCTCCTTCCCTCCCGAGTCATCCCCAGACCGGGCCGGAATAGCCGAAGGTGTATCGCATGGGTCTAACCCAATCAGGCTTCCGGTGAAAGCACTTGTAAGTGCGTGCGTTCTACCCAAAGGGGCGCCGCGGCCATCCAATACAACGATCCAGGGGTCGGCCTCGATGCCCAGAAACGGGACGGCCTCTCTCTTTTTTTTTCGCGGGGAGCGACGGGCTAGAAGCCGGGTCTGGAAAGATTCGGAATCATAGCGAACCAGAGATCAGAATACTACCCAGTATGTCGCGCATTCTGGAGCAGGAACAGGGCATCATCATCTCCTGACGGCATGGCTCAGTGGTGAGACTTTGGGGCCAGCACAGCATCTCATTTGCTTCATGAATCCGTACGTGCTTCGTACCTATCTGAATTTCCCCCCTTATCCATTTACGTCGACTTGTTATACCGTATTACGGGGGTGAGAGGACGTGCATTGGGCAGCAAAGGCACTTTCCGTTGCCTGGCAATTTTCCCACGAGGTAAACAAGTGGGCAGAGAGATTCCATGAAGTCCCGTCTTCTTTTTTTTTATGCCCTCAAAATCTTGAAAATCTCTTTTTATTTCCCTCTTCTTCCTCTTCTTCCTCTTCTTCTATTCCCTCTCTCTCTACCTCTTCCTCTTCGCTTATATATCCCAATCCCCCCCCCCTGACTCGTCTCCCTCATCCTCCACATCCTCCTCTCTATCCCCGTCTTACTCACTCTCGTGGCGACTATCCTTTGAGCCTTCTCTTCTATCCCTCCTCCACTTTTTAAAAAATCTCTTCATCACAAGGCCCAAAACCCTCAGATTCATCTTGAAATCTATCATGATGATGGCCCTTACTCCTTACGTCTCAAATGGGTCGCCACCCGACCTCACCATGACGGTGCTGGGTTGCGGTAAGTCATCTTCCAGTACATCTATAGATACGCGACTTGGATCATCTACGCGATATTGGATCTCGTTCGTTACGAGGCAGGACCCTTGGATCTCTATCTTCATCTCATAGATCCGCCCTGGCAACCCCTCATCATGACAACCTCACCTCATACCTTTATCCTATCTCTGCCTATCTCTGCCCTCAACTTGTAGATCATGTTACTGATCATGGCATCTCCATCATGACAGGCACCATGGGCGTTGCTGTCCTCAATGGCATCCTCAACTCGCTCGCCGAGATGCAGGGCCCTAAGCCTCTCCAGGCTCCCAGCTCAAGAGCTTCAACCCCCATGGAGGAGGTGCCCCAGCGTCTGCCCTCGCGCTTCATCGCCTGTGTCGCAACCGCTGCTGGTGCCAAGAGAGTCAAGGGCACCCTCTGGGAGCACTCCTCTATCCTCAAGGTTGTGCACAACGAGAACCTCTCTGCTGTGCAACAAGCCGAGGTCGTGCTCCTGACCTGCAAGCCCACGTTGGTCAAGGATATCCTCAGCGAACCCGGCATCGCCAAGGCCCTGCACGGCAAGCTCCTCATCAGCGTCTGCGCCGGTGTCACCGTCGAAGACATCGAGATCGCCCTCCACGGCGCCGTCCCCTCCAAGGACCCTGCCGAGGACGGCCGCTGCCGCATCGTCCGAGCCATGTGCAACACCGCTGCTGTGATCCGTGAATCCATGACTGTCGTCGCATCTTCCAACCCTCCTCTGGACTCCGTCACCGAGAGCCTCGTCACCTGGATCTTCAAGCGCATTGGCGACGTCGTTTACCTGCCCACCGCCAACATGGACGCCTCAACCGCTCTCTGTGCTGCTGGTCCCGCCTTCTTCGCTCTCGTACTAGAAGCCGCCATCGACGGCGCTGTCGCCATGGGCATCCCCCGTCATGATGCCCAGCGCATGGCCGTCCAGTCCATGAGGGGTATGACCGGTCTCGTCCAGAGCGGCGAGCACCCGGCCCTGCTCCGAGAAAAGGTCTGCACCCCTGGCGGATGCACTATTGGCGGTATTCTGGTTATGGAGGAGGGCAGAGTCCGCGGTACTGTCGCCCGAGCCGTTCGGGAAGCCGCCGTCGTGGCAAGTCAGCTCGGCCGTGGAGTCGAGGCAGTAAACGGGACGAGATTCCCGAGCACTCACAACTTGCAATGAACTACCCGCGACCGGCGGGATGGGCCAAAGTTGATGGGAGAGCCCCAGACCAAGTTGGTGCCTAAGCCTCAAACGCAACCGGTGGAGGAGCCGCCTCATCTCGCGCCGGTCAAAGGAAGTTCTCAGCAAGAAATGGTCTATAAGCCAGGGCCAAAGCCGGCAGAAATATCTCGGCCGGAACAACGGGCTCTTACACATGACGCCTCCTTTTTCCTTGTTTTGATTAGCACATGGCAGGCCTTGCAACAGTTTCTTAGGGATAACGCTCACTTTTGCTAAAGTAGTTGGCATAGACGGGGATATAGGTACATTTGTTTTTCACATCCAATACAAAGCATTCCACACTGTTCAGGCCCAGCGCCTAAAAATTCAACGCCGTGACACCTTCCCTTTACCCTTTTCCATTCCATCACGATTCCATCACGATACCCATAGCTGGATCGAATTACGCGTCTTCCACCCGGGCCCTTTTGCTACTAGAGCCCTCGCCGCTGTCCTCGAGCTTCCGCTTGCTCCCTGAGGCCTCTTGAGGGTGCTCCGTGGCGCGCTTGCACGCGGCGAGGAGGCGGGCATACTCCAGCTCCACGCCAACCAGGGTCTCTTGAAGTTTGTCTATCCGCTCGTTGGGCTCAATCTGCGATAGAACATCCTTGTTGTGGCGGTAGAGGCGTTGCTTGACAACCAGCTGCCAAGCCTTCTCTTGCTGCTTATCTGCCTTGGTTGGCCGTGGAACATCCTCGTTCAAATCCATGCTTGGCCGTACCGACTCCGGGAGCTTCGACATTAGGTGCATCTCCAGGACGCGGGAGAACTGTCGGGGAGCAATCTTGGCTTGTAGGCGGATGGGTTCCAAAGTATCGCCACCGACAATCAGTCGAGGGAGAACACCCTTCTTCGGGATAACAACATTGGGGTCGATGTGTAGATTGTTGAACTCGGGCGATTTGCGAAGGAATTGTAGGTCGCATACGTCGCGCAAGTCATCAAACGCCTCGTTCGGATCCTCAACCGTGAACTCGTGTGTCTGGGGATGCTTGTGATAATGTTCAAAGATCGTCTGGTAAAGGCGAGCGCCATTTCCTTTGCCTTGGAATGGGGGCAGAATTACGAATTGGCACAGTCTTGTCCTGCAGGGAAGTTCGGCTAGGTCCATGTCGCCCGCGGGCAGTTCCCATTCGATATTGTCGGGGGACCCAGGAGGTGTAGGGGGTCGGAAATAATAGAACCGGAAGACGCTCGAATATCCCACGAAGACATAGGAGCTCTTGTCGGGATTGTCCGTCGACTTCCGCTTCTGGTACAAGAAAAACATCGTCCATCGATCGGCTTCCGACAGGTCGACCTCGTTGGAATCTGACTCAGGATCTTGTCCAATGTAGGTGCCACCTTCGACGAAGAAGGAAACGAATATTTGCAGACGGCTGTTAAGCTGCTTGACTGCTGGGTCGGTAAGGCTACCGCGCCAAATCTCATATGATCCGTCGGGGGTATCGAAAGTCTTATGGAGGGCTCCGGGAGGCGTCCAATTTTCGCTGATTTGCTGGGAGCTTGCCTCGAAGTCCCTTCCCTTGACGAACGCAACTAATGGTTGTTAGTTCAGGCGAATGAGTGTACATGTAGATATGAGCAACACTTACTCTTGGGCAAATGGTTACCCTCGTCAAGGACCGAAACCACATCCGTCGCCTCGGCATCCCCTATCGGTCGGATCTTTTTACTGTATGAGACCTTGAGATGCGGCCGCATGTCATTTGCGCGGTATCGCAAGTTGACCTTCAAGTCTTTATAACCAAAGATCTGCTCTTCATCGCCGAAGACGGAATAGGTAAACTTGGGGTTGAAAGTTGCGATGTTGGTGAGTCCCGACTTTGAGGGCGCGACCAGGCTGATGTTGATCGCGTCGTTCGCCTTGACCAGCCCTGTAGTATCAAGTAGGTGAGCGCAGGAAGCCGACGGGAGAAGGGATTCCACATACATTCTTCGGCATCTGGCAAGGCGGCCATTTTGAGTCGAGACGATGTGAATGCGCGATGATAAGCAGAAGAATAATGCGATACCGTATAGCGATGGCAATAATAATCGGTCGCGCGATGCGTGGAATGTGGGTGCCTCAGAGTGGAATTGCGATGGAGATGGTCGGTTGGATTTTGGGGTCGCAAAGAGAGTTGGCGACGACGCGCTTGACGATGCTGACTACGCGTCCTGCACGCGGCGGATCAATTAACCTGGCAACCCCTCTGTGCCTTGCATTTTAGGTACCTAGGTACCTAGGTACCCAGGCAGAAACCTTAGCCCCTTGTGAGGTGGGCTGACTTGACCTGCCGTGATGACGTAACTCCTCTCTTCTCACCCGGTGCACCCGAACTAAAGTGGACCGTGCCCCCTGCAATGGCAAATGCCAGTGAGCAACGAATCCCTCGACGTCGTTGAACAATCTTCAGCCTTCTTTTCCCCAAGCACTGAACGCCATGCGCCTCGGGTCTTCGCCGCCATGTTCAAGATCGCAAGCAGTTCGTCGCCCGTCGGCTCTGGGATCTGCTCCTTGTTTGCGCTGCTGATCATCTCGCTCATCGTCCTCCTAATCTTACGCCACTATCTCCCTCTTCGAACAACACCAGCTTTCTATCTCCTCCCGATCTTCTTCGCGCTCTGGCTGCCTTCGATCGTCGTCATCCTCGTTCCGATAGACCTTGCATCCGGCGCAACCACCGACGATGAATCTACGAGAGGAATATGGCTTCCTCAGAGGGTTATATTAGTGTCCTGGAGGATCACATATTGGCTGACTTTTGCCTTGACTTGGTATGGACAACCCGTCCCCACGACGTTCACTATGTTGTTGCTGACAGGTAGATTCTTCCCAGGTTCATTCTTCCTATCCTCGCCGAATACTCCGATGCGGGATACCGAGAACCGAAAGACAAGCTTCTCTATTCCATTAGAAGCAATGCACAATTCCACGCAATGGTCCTAAGCGCCGCCTCCATCGGTCTTGTTTATGTCTTTATCTCGTACGGCTTCAAGCTTGGCGCCGTCAAGGCCCTGGTGATGGCTCTCGCATACTGCTGGGGTTTGATCCTCGCCATCTATCTCATGGGACACGGCCTTGTTTCGATCCCGCGACGACTACTACGAGGTGCCAGCATCAGCGGCCGCTTGCGACGTCTTCAGAGCAAGGCACCCAAAGTCTATGAGCAGATGGAAGACTCGATTACGAATCTGGAGGATATCGAGGTCCAGGTCCTGGAGCTAGGACGACGCAAGACAGGGACCGCCCTGAACTTTCGAGACTGGATCGAGGAGCTACAGGAGATGGCCAACATCCCCGAGTCCCAGCCACGACCATCTCAATTTGGCCCCAACTCTGACAGTGCCATCATTCCACACGTCATCACAGAGAAATACCTCGCCGACCTCACTAGGAAATTTGTGCGCGCGAGACACGCCAGGTCGCGGTATGTCAACGCCTGGAGCCGACTCGTCCAGGAAGCCTCTGAGACGCAACTGGTTCTTGACTCGGCTGGATCGAAGAAGCTTGAGTGTGGCGAAATCTCGCCTCACGCCGGGTTCTGGGACAGGACCGTTGTTCTAACTCCATACACGCGATACCTCTTTTATTATCACCTCGTACCATATGCCCGAATTCTCCTTGGCTTCTTTCTCGCCGCCGCCTCCGGCTGTATCGTGTGGTCTGAGGTGATCAAAGTGGCGTTCCCGAGGCTCTCCGTCATTCGACTAAGCGTCGTCCATCACTGGGTCGGCGACAAGGCCGAGGTCGGGTTTGCCGGACAAGTCATTTCGTCGTTTTGGATCTGTTACATGTGCGCAGCCGCCCTCATCTCGATGACGGAAGTCAAGGTCTGGCGCGGCAGAGCCCTCGTCAGGCGCAATACGGCTCACGAGTCGGCATTTTGGTACGCCATGCAAGTGGCTAAGCTCACCATTCCTATCTCATACAACTTTATGACCTTGTTATCGAAAAAGGTTTATGAAAAGACCATCTTTTACAAATTCCTCGGTACCCTGATCGACCTTACACCCCTAGGTCACTACTTCGATACCCTTTTCCCAGTTATCGTCCTATTCCCAGTCCTTGCGACCCTGTTTGGCATTTATGGCAGGGTAAAGCGAATTTTCGTTGGAATGGACGTCATCGAGGATGATGAGGAGAACGCATCCGGCTTCGGTACCGGTTCCTGGCGAGAAGGGCGAGACCTCATCGCCCGAGAACTCGGAGGAAACAGTCTTTTCCTCCGCCGCGAGGACGCCATCGCCAGGATCGGGGCGGCGGGCATTTCAGGCGGTAGATCCGCCCCCGTGCTCTCTATCCCTTCGGCGCGTGGCTCTTCCAATTCTCCCGCCCGATCTCCCGCTCGGCCCTCGACAACAAACACACGACGGGTCGGCGCATCAGCCCGTGCCCCGTATCGGGATGACGAACCTCCTGAAGACGAGAACTTCTTCCAGCTGCTCGGCCACCGCATGAAGAACACCATGGATACCATAGAGGCGCCCAAATGGATGCAAGGCTTCGGCGATGGCATCAAGAAGCCCAAGTGGATGGGTAGTGACGAAGATGATAACGCGAGCGCCAGTCCCTCTGGGACGGACTTTAGGAGGTGGTTCGGCGGTGGCTCCGGCGAGGGTCAGATCCGCATCTAATCACGTTTACCTCTCTTCATTGGCGGCGCAAGGGTCTATTTCGTAAACAAAAGTTCCCCTTTTGGTTCTGGATACGCCGACATATTGCATCTATAGAGTCGGGTCGGAGCATTGTTGTGGAGTTTTTTCCCGGTTGGCCTTTTGATGGCCCTTCTTCTTTATCTATTTTTCGTGGTACAGGGTTCTCTGGACAACTCTACACTGCATGGCGTTTTACTCGCATTGGCTCTGATGGTGTCCAGGAGACAGCTGTCATGGTGTAAGCAACATGGGACGAAACGCGATACAAGAGCTATGATATCTCTGGTGTGGGTGATTGAGGATGAGACTAGGTCGGTAATAATATCGGAATAGGTTCATAATCGAAATATATATTTCCACGCCTTTTATTCAAGACAGATCTTACGCTATCTAAACAGAGCCCTATGGTGTCGTGGCCTTCGTCACACGTAAAGTATTCATATCAATCATTACCGCCCAAGAAGTAAACCAATCCAAAAACAACCAAGCCACCCAAGCATGATTCAAATTCCCACCTTTGTTCGTTTGCGTCCTCCTCCTTCCTATCGATCAAGACCCTCCTACGGTCTCGGATTCGCACTCGCGGTGCTCCAGGTATTCGCCTTGCTCATGGTCCGCTGACGCAGGTTGAACATGATATCCTTCTCCATCCTGTCGATATTCTTCTCGAGGTCCGCGTCGTCCTTCTTATGCTGCTCGATGCGACGCTTGTCGATCCACATCCAGCAGCCGACGATGAGCACCGTCACAGGCACGGTGACGGCGAAGTAGATCCAGAGTTGGACAGAGACGACAGGGTTGGAGCCTACAGGGTGTTAGCGAGCCGGGCTGCTGGAGAGGGGATGGAGGTTGACAGGTAGAGACGGACCTTCATCGAAATTGAAAAAGGTCATGCTGAAGACGGAGGCTAGATAGGTCCCCGGGAGGAATAGCGCGCCCATCAGGGACAGGGTCTTCATGGCGGTGCTATCGCGCTTGCTGGCGTGGGCTATCCTCCTCTGCTCCCCGGCGATCTCGAGGTTGAGCCTAGCCTCACGCTGGGACATGATATTGTATAGCTGGGTCTCCGAGTCAGTAAGCATGTCCGAGCCCTGGGGTTGAGAGCAACTTACCGCCTCGCGCTGGACCTTTAACCGCTCAAGAGTCGTGTGAATGTAATTCTCCAATCCGGTGAGCTTAACCTTGTAAAAGTCGATCCGCGCGAGCATACTCCGATGCACCTTGTCGATCTCCTTATGCTGCCTCCTCTCCACATCATTCATCATTTCCTCCATAGTCCCCGACTTCGCCCACATCGTGTGGAACTTGTCCATGGCCTGCTCCATCTCTCTCGCCAGCGCCATGTACGCTTGCGGCCTCTTCCACATGACATGGCTATGGCACTCGACCAGATCACGATTCAGCCCATCCACCTCCATCAGGCCATCCTGGAAGTACTGCTCATGCTCTTCGACCTCATTGCGCAGACTCACGGCGTTCTCGAGACGCCGCAGCCAGTCCCGGGCGTCGCGCTGCTTCTGGTCGTTGGCGGGGGAGAGGTCGTAAGAGAGAATGATGAGGGGCAGCAGCATCGGGTGGCCGACCTGGGCGGCGCAGGCTTTGAGGTGAAGGAGACTCTTTTCGACATCGGAGCTGGGGGTGCCCTTGATGAAGCCAGTGGTGATGCCGGTGGCGAAGGAGTGCGAGAGGAGCATCTCCCAGCCACGGGTTTTTCCCTTTTTGCGGACGTCAGACTTGCGGTGGATGATTTCTGTTTTGGGCACGTCAGTTGAACGAGTTCTGAATGCTATGACGTTGAGGCTACTTGGTCTTCTTGACTTACGGAGGTGAGGATCATCGTCATCTTGGTCATAAGAAGACCAGAAGAAAGGCCCAACGACGGAGGTGGTCTCAATTCCGCGAAAGGGTAGCCTCAGAACGCGGACCATGGACTCGTATCTATCGCGAGAGAGCGATATGACCTTGGGTGTAAAGGTATCATTGTCCTTGGCATTCTTTTGGACTCTTTGATACAAGGCGTCAGTTCAATTTGATTTCCTCTTGGCATCTACCACATCTCAAGGGGCCAGGACTTACATCAGGCGTATCCCGCTGATCAACTTGGTACCATATCGGAGGTTGTCGGGTGGTGCAAAAGCGCCCTATCCCTCAAGGTCAGCTTTGGACTGGAGACAAGATCTCAGAGGTTGACTAACCCGACGATGTAAAAAGTTGTCAAACTCATCGTCTGGCAATGGATGCTCTTCGCATGAATTGAAAAATGAATCCTATAGAGGGCGTATCCATCACATGTCAGCAAGGAGGCTCCCCGATGCTTCCATCTCACCAAGCTGCCAAGACGGCCCCGATTGAGACATACCGAGTAATTGAGGATCTCGACGTAGCTTGTAGCCTCCTTGACGATGCGACACTCGTCGACGTAATACCTAAACATGTAGTCGTCCATTGCGTCGTCTTAGTCGTCGTAGTCGTCTCGTCGCGTCTTCTCCCTCTACCTAGTTAGTCCCCTTCTCCCAGCGATCCGTGGCTGGCTGGCGTCCGCTCTTCAACAAGCGCCTCTTGCTATCTTAGCTGTCGCGAGATTCAACAGTTGAAATGAATGAGAGAGAGGATTGCAGCCATGAAAAAAAAAGAATCAAGAATAGAGAAATAATAATAATAAATAATTATTGTCTGGGAGAGGGGTCCGTCATATGTAAAACAATCGGTGAGCAAAAGAAATTTCGCGATACACAAATTTAGGTGATGAGAGAAAGGTCGCCGCTGACGATCCCCCCCAGACCCAGACCGAGAAACACTCCCAATCAATATTTGATCAATATTGTCTCCCCCTCTCGCCCAATCCCAATCCCTGGCGAGGCCGCCAACCAACCTTACCTCGTTATTTAGTTCCGGAACCTGTGATTCCCAACTGAGACGGATTGGATAAGCATGGAACAAACAACCCGTAGGTAGATCCATCCCCCCAGCCCCGTGACTTTTTTCCAATGCCTTCTTGCCTTCCTGGGTCGGTTGTTCTTCCCCCCCTCCCTCCCCCCTCCCCCCC
>JABFFI010000594.1:0-27649 GCA_013623725.1 Fusarium robinianum | reverse complement strand
GGGGGGGGGGGGCTAGAAAGGGATGGTGTTTATGGAACGGGACACAGAAAAAAGAGTATGGATTGATGAACGCGGTGCAGTGCTTGGGTATGGAGGGTGCTGCGTTGTATGATTACTGTGTATACTTGATGTACAGAAATGTCTCACAGAAGTTTCCAAATACGGTTGGCAGATCAATGTGAAAGCACCCATGATCATGACAGTATTGTATTGGAGACTTCAAATAGACTAAGATCAAGACCAAGCGATGGTTGAGCAACCAACATTCCTGACCTGTCTCTCTCCAACAGGATAAAAAACAGAGAAACGAGACTGCGAGTTTGCACGCCACGTCTAAAATACCGAATCCACGCCAGACTGAGAAAGAAGAAACAATAGTTATTCGATACAGGTAGGCAGAGAGGTATATTATCACAGCACCAACGCGGCTCAAAGGGGGGAGGGATGATGATAACAACAGCTTAAACATCCGCCCGAGGACAATATCAAAGAGAAAGAATAGAAATGTCTTTTGACAGCAATAAACCCAATTCGCATCTCGTTACCGCGTGGAAAATCGTCTCGAGCCGCACCCAACGCCAGAGTCCATCAGCCCACCGCAGGGCCGTAAACATACGCAGTGTCCTCCCTCTCCCCGTCTCCCAGATCTACAATACCCAACCGCAGCAAAAGAATGCTCTCTCCCCGACGGCCTTCCAAGGTTAGGTGGGCTTCGCCTGGCCTTCGACGAAGTTGAGTGCTTCTTCCGTGCTGACGCAGTTGATGGAGCTCGTCTTGTTCCTGAAGGTCACGCCGTAACACTTGTCAGCGACGTGGACGATCTCGGGTCGGAAGGTGGTGCAGATGAACTGCGTGCCGATCTCGTTGGAGATGGAGTCGAGGAGGGCGGCGACGGCAGTACGGTACTGGGCGTCCAGGTTGGCGTCTACCTCGTCGAAGATGACCATGGGGCTGCTTTCCGTTGCCTGGAGTGCAAAGATGAGGCAAAGAGCACACAGACCTAGTTAGATATCCCGTTAGCAATAGTTCATAGAATCAGCAAGATGGGATGGAAACGTACTCTTTTGGCCACCACTCAGCTGCTGGATCTTTTGCTGCTCATCCAGGTGCTTCGAGTTGAAGGAGACGCTGATTCCCACGCCGATGTAGTTCTCGACGCTTCCTCGGGCCTCCTCATCTGACTCCTCTGGCTGTTCTTGACGACGGTCGGTTCGTCGTTGAATGACCAGACGGCCATGACCAGCAGGCACCAGCTTTCCGAAGATGGTTGCGAACTCCCTCGACACCTGCTTGAACGTCCGCTCAATCGCTTCGTCCTTTCGCCTGTCAAGATGCTCCACGAGTTCCTCGATTGACTGTTGAGACGCATCGAGTTCCTTTCTTCGCTTCATCAGTTGGTCTTGCTGGGTAGTGAAGCTGTTGTACTGCTCAAAGGCCTTCTTGTTGACGTGCTTGTACTTCTTGAGCGCCTCGTTCACCCGCTTGAGTTTCGAGTTGATCTGCCAATGGCATTAGTTCTCGGCGCTTCCATGACCACTCGATACGGGACAAGTGACTTACCGTCTTGGACTCCATGTTCTCGTACTTGTCAAAGGCCTCCTCTGGAAGCACACCAAGATCTCGGATATTCTTGGCACATTCCGCGGCCTGGGTCGTCAGGAGAGCTTTCCTTCGGAGACTCTTGTCCATTCTCTTCTGCTGCTTCTCGATCCTCACCGAGATTTCTAGTTGGCTTTGCTCTCGCTCGGCCTTCTCGGTGCCTAGCTGTTCCAGGCGGAGCTGCATCTCGTCCATCTTGGATTCCGTCTCCTGGAGGTTGGCTTCGACAGACTTCAGCACCTTTTGCGCCTTCTTCAGCTCTCTCTGCGCTTCCTTCAACCCGCCCACAGAAGATCCGGACGCCGAGTTCTCAAATGCCTGACTGTTAAGCTGGTCGAGTTTCATCTGCAGGTTTTGTCGAAGGTCAACCTCGAGCAGTTGTTTTCTCTTCTCCAGTACCCGGCGGGCGTTGCTCAGCTCATTCCACTGCTTCTGGAGCTGCTGAACCGTGCCGCTCAGTTCTTCTAGCTGCCGTTCCTCGGCCGCCGTCAGACTCTTCTTAAACTCGGTTCCAAGTTCGGCCTCGTGAGCCGCCACCTCCTCTAGGAATCCGTTCATGTTCCTCTCCACAGCATCCCGCCGCTTTATCGCCGCATCGAGGTGATTTCGCTCGTTCTCCAAGTGTGCGGACTTGTTTTGCAGTTCGTGCTTCAAAGGCTCGAAGCCGTCGTCGGCCTGTCGCAACCTCTGTTCAAACCTCTGCACTTCGGACATTGCCGCTGTAATCTCCTGGTCCTTGAGCCCAACCTGTCTGCGAATGTCGCGAGACTGTGCTACCAGCTTCTCAAACTCGTCTCGCCACTTATGAACTGCCTTGACGGCTTGTAGACGCGACTTGCGAGGGTCGATATATCCACCTGTCATAGCACCCCTCTTGTTGGTAGTATCGCCCTCGGTGGTGATGCCGTCAACACCGTGACTCCTTGCGTACTGACTGGCCACTGTCAAGTTCGGGCATACAACAACCTTTCCGAAAACCTGCTGGAAGGCCTTTTCGTAGAGGGGGTCGTATGTGATCTTGCTGATCAGCGGCACAGCATCGTTCGATCTCGGTAGGTTCATCTGGCGAGGCCGCAGCTGAGCCAAGGGCATAAAGGTCACTCTGCCGCCGCGCTGTCGGTACAGTGTGTCCGCCAGAGAGGTAGCCGTATCTGCGTTGTCGACGACGTAGTGAAAGAGACTGGCGCCCGCTATTTGTTCCACTGGTAGTCTGTAGGCATCGCTTACATCGAGGAGTTCCGCAAGCGTTCCGTACGCCCCCGGGATATCTCGATCCTGTTTCAGGCGCCGGATAGTTGCCAAACCACGAGCAGTCGCACCGTCCATTGTATGGGCCAGTTCACGCTCGGCATTCTCCTTCTCCTGCCGGGCGTCTGAGATGACCGAGTTCAGCTTGTCATCCTCGCGTCTGACCAGCTTACGCTCGTCGTTGAGTCTGTCAAGAGTATCGCGTGCCCGAGTCGCCTCCTCTGCCAGGACTGCCCTCTCGCCGCTCCAGTTGGCCAAGCGAGATCTCAGATCTGCTACGTCTCTCTCGGTCTGGGCGATTGACTCCTCGACCCTCGTCACTTCTTCGTCGGCGTCAATCTTGTTGGCTTTTTGCGTGCTGATGGTAACGTCCAGATCCTGAATCTCCTGCTGCAGCCATCCATCGCGTTCAGTCCTGTTCCTAAATCTCGAGCCCCGGCTTTGCTTGGCGAAGAGACGGTTTCTCGTCGCATCAGCGCTGTCCAACTGTCGCTTGGCGTCGTCTTCGTTCTGCTTGCCCTTTGTGTACTCGGGTATAATGCTTGCCAGTTCCGTCTCCTTCGTCGCAATCTCGTTCTGGACAGACTCAAGATCAGCAGCATGCTGTGTTCTTGCCTGCTCTTGAGCGGACTGCCCCTCTTTCAAGTCTTTAGTCTTCATCTCCATTTTGGCCAACGCCTTGGCACTGTCGCGGCGGTCTTCCTCGAGTTGTCGTCGATCAATTTGCAGTAGCTCTAGCTGCCTTTGCAACTTGTGGATCTCCGATTCGAGTTTAGATATCGCCCTTTCGCTTTCAAGAAATTCCGCGCGGCTGTTATCGGACGAGTCCAGGCCGTCTTGTCGAGCATTATCAAGGTCCTCCAGGGCCGACTGGATCGAAACCTGTTCTCGATGGTGATAGGCGTATTCGAGACATCTCCTCTCTCGATCCTTGTCTTGGAAGCCTCGTAGTTCTTCCTTCTCCTCCTCCAGTTCACTAAGTCGTTCCTTGATGTATTCGAGCAACTCGTCAATCTTCTCCCGCTTATTGTTCGTTTCGTTCATAATCTTGAGCGACTCGGCGCGGCGTGTTTCGTAAACCTGGGTTCCTGCCACCTCCTTGAGGAGGTTCAGTCTGTCCGACTCCTTCATGTTGGTGAGGGCAGTGACTCGTCCCTGGGGTACAATGTAGTAGGGGTTTGATCGCGAAAATCCTGCAGCCTCGAGAAGGTTCATGACGTCGGTCTTGGTAACAACTTTCCGGTCCACAGAATACTCATCCTTCTTCAGGCCAATCGTGCGGCGCAAGACAACCTCCTTGTTACCCGTCGGAAATCGGTCATCGCTATTGTCGAAGATGATCTCGACATATGCTGACATGACGGCAGAGCCTGAGCCTTCATGGAGCAAGCCCTGGCGTTCTTCGCGACTCATCTGGGTGTAGGCGTCGCTGAGGACGAAGCGGATGGCCGCGAAGAAGTTACTCTTCCCGGATCCATTGCGACCGACAATGACGTTTGTCTTGGAGGAAAAGGGCTCAATGACTGTCTGATCCTTGTAGCTGCGGCGGTGTCAGTGACTGTGAGAGGGCGCGCGCATCGCATCTCTCGAGCGGCAGGACATGACGGGCCGATGAGGGGAGCTGTGGAGGGGGGAGAGGACTCTTTCACATACCTCTTGAAGCCCTGAATAATGATCTGCTTGATGTACATGATGGGCTGCGCCGGCGCTGTAGCGCAACATCCGAGAGTTCAGAGAGCTTGTCTGCGAGACGCGACACAGGCCCGACTCTATCTGCGATTTTTTGTCTCTCGTGGATGCGATCTGATGCGATTCGACGCGTCGGCTCTGAGACCGCGATCACAGGGTGGGCATTCGCGCGTCGTTGCGCTGGGAACGTGGTTTGCTGCCTGAGGAGCTAGGCGCTAAAGGAAGAAGGTACGTACTTGCTCGAGGATGGAAGGAATTCGATGTGGTCCGTGCCCTGCCTCGTCGTCAACGGGGAAAGCTTGGCTCCTCAATTCTGCCATTCCCACACCCCTGTCGGCGATCGGAAAATCGAGGCTTCGATGAAGGCTACCTACCTACCCTAGGTAGGTTCCCGCTACCTGTGATGCACGAGTTGGGGAGTGGTAAGTACGTGGGTATGTAAGCTTCAAACAGGAGACCATTGAGTTATTCGTCTGGTCCAAGCCTGTCATGAAGTCGTCACTTTCTCCTTTCTATCTGCGTGCCTAGAGAAATGTGTGCGTGCCACAATGTACCTATATGGATACATTAGAAGGCGGGTAGCCACGAGATCTTTCTTTGATGCCCAGGTAGGAAGACACCGTGCCTGGGGGGGTCTTGGACAGCAATACGATCTGGCTCCAATCCCGGGTATATCCCGACCTGTCTCATGACACGAATGAGGAGACTTCAAACTTCCATCTTCCACTGCGCAGCATTTACCCGTCATGGTCTCTATGTGCCGAGGACCATAGCTGACTAGTGGCCGTCTTGGTGCGGAAGAGAGATCAAGCTGGGGTTCATTCAATGTACATCCATTGCAGGCAGCGGCATCATTACAGAGGATGGTAGACGGATGGATGACAAGTAGGTACCCACTAGACAAGGCAACCAGGCTGCATAATATCCTCCACGCGGTAGCCCGGGTTGGTAGAGGTTGCATGGGGCTTGTCGCTCGGCGTATTAGATGCACGGGAGAGTCATCGTTTGTCGGGCGTCGGCGCTGATCAGACCTCGAAATGATGTTTGCCTGGCGGGAGGTGAGTGCCTACTTCGTGGTGGCTTCCAGGAGCTGTTGTTGAGCCGGGCGCATGCTCTGGTGTAGTGGTGCATGGGTTGAATGGCCCTGGGTTCTTAGCCACCCGTGAATGGCCTCATGCAAACAAAGACGCAAACCACCATATCTAGAGCAGGGCATACAACTAACTCATCCGTATGTACGGAGCAGGTAGTCCCTCGGAACCACGAACGGGGAAAATCACCAGAGATGATAAAAGTTGACATCTCCAGGGTAGCAGCGCGGCATTCGGCCAGGTGGGCAGGTACCTACCTGCCTATTGCAGATAATATGAACGATCGTGAGCCCACAATCTCACATTGCTGTCTGGACGGGAGGCAGAACAAAAAAAAGGCAGGAGCGAATGGAGTCCAGCAGCCAACAGCCAGCCACGAAGGAGGAAGGTCACCAAAAGGAGAAACGACCTGGAGTTTCCAGTGGGCGTGTCCCGTTCCCGCTCGCTCCGTTGCCAGGTCCTCCGTATTTGCATCGAGGACCCGAGACCTTTGAGCAAGGTTCACCAAGAGGACGGTGCTAAGGTCTGCGGCTTTCCTCAGCACGGCTGGGCCACACCAAAGTGGGCCCCAGCACTCGAGCCGCCCAGTCTGCGTTGCTGGTCAAGCCCCAACAACAAGCCTCAAGCGGTCAAGCCTCGCGGGAGTGGGCCAAGGGAAAATCAGCCAGCGAGAAAAAAGAGGCAGGGGCGGGCCTGGATGACGCTAGCAAGGCAAGAGGGAAATTAAGCGAGTCCAGACGAGAGAAACCGTTGGCCCTCCTTGTCCAAGCCGCGCCGCGTGTATAAAAATACAAGCACTCACATATAGAAGGCCTGGCCTGCCCTCCACCCCGATTTTCCCAGCTGGCCACCCCGGAACCACAGCAGAAGCGCAGCAGCTTGCGGCGGCAGGAGCAACCAGCGAAGCAACCACCACAACTTTCGCGCGCACACCGACAACGAGCAAACCGACTTACACGATACAGTTGTCACCCACTTTTGTTCTTTTTCACATCTCCCCCCGAATACCAGATACGGATATATCCACCTATCTGCTTCGTACGGATATTTGATACAAGTTTTTTTTTTTCTTTTTTTTTTCTTTTTTTATTTATATCGTTCCCCCTGCAATATCCTCCGACTCGACTCTCCAAGCGTATCCAGTCAATCTCGCTGCGTTTTCCAATCAATCAAATCGCAACTGCACAACACCCCAGGCAACCAGGCTCTCCTTATTCACCTCATCGCAAACACGGTCCCGTGCCAACCCCCGAAGTTCCCGTAAATCCGGTCACCCGGGAACGGACCCAAAGCACCATCATCGCCGACCAACGCCGCTATTTATCGCATGCCGTTGCATGCCGTCGCATCGTATCGCATCACATCAACCAAGGCTTGGCGCCCCGGCAAAGCGCGTCCAACAGCAGACAGCACTCGCCCTGCTGAAGCTTTGCATCAACACCGCATCATCAACGGAGCTGAGTATGTGATTTCTCATATTCCATCACTCATCTACACTTGTCAACCGCCAATATGTTGGTGTTTCTTTGTACCCCCTCTCCCTGCCCTGCACTTCATTCATCGATGTGCCCTATCTTTCGTCTCCCCCACACTCTTTTGCTGTTGCGTCATGTGTGACTCGTCTCGCCCATTTCTTCTTCAATCATATTTACTGCACGTTGGTGACCCCTCGTCACGACCGATTCTCACTATATAAATACCCACCACCAATCGGGAGAGGGACTCTGTTTGCCGAGCAAGATTCCATCCTCCCCATTACATACCCTTCCCCTTCCTTACCGTCCCCCACGGATGCATGCATTGCTTCCGGCGACCCACATTATCCCGTCGCGTCGCGCTACACGGTTCCGCGCCTCCAGATATTACTATCTACATGTCCTGCCCAGCCTCAATATGCTTCATTTTCCCGACCGATTTCGACAATTGCCACTCAATCATCGCGGTATCTAACGTTCAAACTTGCAGCTATCGACATGTCATGAAGGGCAAAGCCGACACGAATATTCCCCACAGCACAAAATGGCGTCAAGGTAAAGCAGACTTCCCATCTACGAAGCTCTCTCACCATCTTGCTAACTGATTTTCTAGACTTGACAGATTAGTCACGTGAGTACACATCTCATTCGGCCTCTTTCATCTGGCCCCCTGGGCCCTGGCCCATGCATGCAAGCTTGAGACAACCGCTTCTCGATGAAGGCGTTTCGGCCCTCTCGTTTCATTACTTCATTTAGAGATCCATGCTAACCCGATACTAGTATCCTCGAAACGGGGAGCACAAGGCTAATCCGGGATACTGCCGTCAACCAACTTGCAGATTGGCAGAAACAGCATCCAGATGAACTGTTTAATCTCCTCTCCCGGGTCGTCCCGTACCTGAGGCACAAGGAGTGGGAAACGAGGAGAACGGCTGCGTCGGCTCTTGGAAAAATTGTCGATAATGCTCCCCTCTATGATCCAAACACGGGCGATGCCAGCGAGCCCAAGAAAGAGGAGCCTGACGCCGAAAATGGCCACATAAAGAAGGAAGAAGAAGACAAGGCTTCAGGTCTCCCCGACCCCGACTTTTTCCAGCTGGAATCACTTAATGTGGAGGTGATTCTTAGGTATGGCCGGGAGTTGCTCCGGGGCGGTGGTCTTGAGTACGGATTGGCTTCGCTGGAGCCACAAGCTCGCTTGGCTCATCAGAAGAAGACGCTTCCCGGGCGACTGGGTCTCTTGGGAAGAAAGTACGAAGACGAGGAAATTTCCTTGGTTGGCGGCGAGAACCAAGCAACCCCCATGGCACCCATGGACGCAACTAATGGACACGGTCCCGCGCGAGCTGACGGTGCGCCTAACCAGGGCCAGCTTCCCGAGGAAGCTGGGCTAAGCTCAAGGCAACTCAACGTACTCAAGCGAAAGCGAAAACGAGAGGCCATGAAGGCATCACAGGGTAAAGGCGGGTTTGGCGATCTTTCCGTCAGACGTTCATTGACATCGGGGTCTGAGGGCTTGGGTGCAGATGATGCTCCCATGGCAGATGCCGATTCCAAGAAGAACGGAAAGATGAACGACTATTTCAATCTCGATCGGCCAACTGATGTTGACGAAGACACCAAGGTCGTTAGCGAGTTCAAAGGCCCTGTCATCCCCATGAAGTCCGAAATCGAAGCCGAAGAGACAATGGAGGGTGCCGAGTGGCCGTACGAGCGGCTCTGCGATTTTTTAAAGGTCGACTTGTTTGACTCATCTTGGGAGACCCGTCACGGAGCAGCTATGGGCTTGCGGGAGGTCATCCGAGCACACGGAGCAGGGGCTGGAAGGGTGCGCGCCAAGTCGAAAGCAGAAAACGACCTGCTCAACCGGAAATGGCTGGATGATCTGGCTTGCCGCCTCTGTTGCGTTCTGATGCTTGACCGTTTCACCGACTACAGCTCTGACACCTCAGTCGCCCCTATTCGAGAGACGATCGGCCAGTCCTTGGGTTCTGCCCTAAAACACCTCCCATCGCCGTCCGTCTACAACACCTTCCAGATACTCTACCGAATGGTGATGCAAGACGATCTCAACATCGACCGTACTGTTTGGGCAGTCTGCCACGGTGGCATGGTCGGTCTCAGATATGTCGTCGCTGTTCGCAAGGACCTTCTTCTGCAGCACGGTGATATGATAGACGGCGTTATCCGAGCTGTCATGAAGGGCTTGGGCGATTTGGATGATGACGTCCGCTCTGTCAGCGCCGCGACCCTGATCCCCATGGCGAAGGAGTTTGTCATGCTGCGGCCCGCACAGTTGGATGGTCTCGTGAACATCATCTGGGAGAGTCTCTCGAATCTTGGAGACGATCTGAGCGCAAGTACTGGTCGAATTATGGATCTTCTTGCCACCCTGTGCAGTTTCCCCGAGGTGTTGGAAGCCATGAAGACATCTGCTGCGCAAGACGAGGAACGGTCCTTTACTCTCCTTGTCCCACGACTCTACCCTTTCTTGCGACACACAATTACGTCGGTCCGTGTAGCCGTGTTGAAGGCTCTACTGACCTTTGCCAAGCTCGACGCCCAAACGTCACAGGGTTGGCTCAATGGTAGGATACTCCGATTGATCTTCCAGAACCTCCTCGTCGAAAGAGACAAAGATGCACTTAATATGTCCATGGAGTTGTGGACGGCGCTCGTGGAGAACCTGGAGAGCAACCCGACTATTCTCGCAGACGAATTTGCTGGCCATGTCGATCCTATGATGCAGCTTACTTTGCATCCTGTCGGCGTTTCTCGAAACCCCATTCCCATGAATGCCACCCTCTTCCAGAAGCCATCAGGAGGCACTTACTCCATGCCTGGTGTCGTTCACCAGACGCCCCGAAAGCTGTCGTCTCCCGACGGCGCAGAGCGAGCTCCCAAGCGTCGTCGAAAATCCACCAAGGTTGATGATGTGCCTACCAACAGCCACACTCACGATGTCGATGGCCACATGATGCAAGGCGATGTTGACTTGGTCGGCATGGATGTGCTTATTCGATCGCGTGTGTTTGGTGCCAAGGCAATGGGTCTCATTATGTCGAGGGTCCCAGCTGCGAACTTGGACGATTACGATGCATTGCTTGTCCCCGGACTTTCCTCTGCATTTTCATCCTCGCAACTCACTGCGTGCGTCATTATCGACGAGTTTTCCAAGAACTGTCAAAGCTCTTCTGACTCGTCTCGATACCTCGAGTACCTGCAACGTATCGTGGATTCGGAGCGCCCTGCGTCGTACCGGGACCTAGTCAACTTCACTCAACGGGTCAGAACTCATTGCCAGCAGCTGATCCATCTCTTCCGAGATCATGGTAAGGTTTCGCATAGCAAACTCCCCACGCTGCCTGTCGTGGTTCAAGGAGAAGCCGAGGCTGGGCCCAGTGCTTTCTCCATTGCAACTGCCGAGAAATGCGTTGGCGATGACTACGAGAAGCTGAAAAAGGCTATGCCTCCAGGCCAACGTCTCATCGCCAGTCAGCAACTTTCGGATGCCCGAGACGTGACCGTTCTCGCGATCGATGAGGCGAAGGCCATCAAAGCTGCCCGCGACACTAGGATCAAGGCAGCTGCGGCCTGCGCAATGGTTGCGATGATGATTTTGCCGAAGAAGCCAAGTCCCCTGATCAAGGGCATCATGGATTCCGTCAAGACAGAGGAAAACCAACAGCTCCAAAATCGATCCGCTGACACCATCGCACGGCTTGTGCAGCTGTTTACCGCAAAGGGACGCAAGGGTCCCGCGGATAAAGTCGTGTCCAATCTGGTCAAGTTCTCATGCGTCGAAGTGGCCGAGACCCCCGAATTTCCGGTCCACGCTGGTAAGACCGATTGCGTGCTATCGATGCAGAAAGAGGAAGACAGGGTCGACCATGCGGATGCAGCTAAATGGGCCAAGGAAGCCAAAGCCGCCCGCATCACAAGACGCGGCGCAAAGGAGGCGCTTGAGATCTTGTCAAAGATGTACGGCGCCCGACTTCTCGACACGGTCCCAAGCCTTCGGAAGTTCATGGAAGAGCCTCTTGTCAAGGCCTTTACCGACACTCTTCCCCCCGAGGCTAAGGATCCCGAGCAGACATTCGGACAGGAGATTGTCGACGCAATGTCAGTCATTAGGACCCTGACGCCAACCTTGGACCGGTCTTTGCATCCTTTCGTGATGCAGATGATGCCACTTGTAATCAAGGCCCTCCATTCGGAGCTTTCAGTTTTCCGATACATGGCTGCCAAGTGCATGGCAACTCTCTGCAGTGTCATGACCGTGGACGGTATGACCGCCCTTGTTGAGAAGGTCCTTCCATCCATCAACAACCCAGTCGATCTCAACATCCGCCAGGGTGCAATCGAAGTCATTTACCACCTGATTGCTGTCATGGGCGATGCCATTCTCCCCTATGTCATCTTTCTGATCGTCCCGGTCCTGGGACGAATGAGCGACTCTGACAACGAGATTCGTCTCATCGCTACCACCTCTTTCGCCACCCTCGTGAAACTCGTTCCTCTTGAAGCCGGAATCCCCGACCCCCCTGGACTTTCCGAGGAGCTACTCAAGGGCCGAGATCGCGAGAGGACCTTCATCGCCCAGCTTCTTGACCCAAAGAAGGTGGAACCATTCCAAATTCCCGTGGCCATCAAGGCCGAACTTCGATCATACCAGCAAGACGGTGTCAACTGGCTCAACTTCCTCAACAAGTATCACCTTCATGGCATTCTGTGCGATGACATGGGTCTTGGAAAGACGCTCCAGACCATATGCATCGTCGCCAGTGACCACCATCAGCGTGCTGAAGAGTTCGCCAAGACTCAAGCACCTGATGTGAGGAGGCTTCCGTCTCTCATCGTGTGTCCGCCAACCCTTTCAGGGCACTGGCAGCAAGAAATCAAGACCTACGCACCGTTCTTGAGCGTTACCGCCTACGTGGGCCCACCGGTGGAGAGAAAGGCGATGAAGGATAGGCTTGGGGAGACAGATATCGTGGTTACATCTTACGACGTTTGCCGTAACGACTCTGAGATCCTCGGCAAACACAGCTGGAATTATGTCGTCTTGGACGAGGGCCACCTGATCAAGAACCCTAAAGCTAAGATCACACAGGCAGTCAAGAGGCTTGCGAGCAATCATCGCCTCATCCTCACTGGCACGCCTATTCAAAACAATGTCCTCGAATTGTGGTCGTTGTTCGACTTTCTCATGCCGGGCTTTTTGGGCGCGGAAAAGGTCTTCCTCGACCGCTTTGCGAAGCCGATCGCAGCTAGTCGATTCAGCAAAGCTTCATCAAAGGAGCAAGAAGCCGGAGCTCTGGCGATCGAGGCCCTTCATAAGCAGGTCTTGCCGTTCCTCCTGAGACGTCTCAAGGAGGAGGTGCTGAACGATCTTCCACCAAAGATCCTGCAGAACTACTACTGCGATCTGAGCGACCTGCAGCAGAAGCTCTTTGAGGATTTCACTAAGAAGCAGGGCAAGAAGATTCATGCGGAGGCCGGCCGAGAGGACAAGGAAGCCAAGCAGCACATCTTCCAGGCCCTACAGTACATGCGTAAGCTCTGCAACTCGCCCGCTCTGGTCATGAAGCCCGGCAACGTTCTTTACGACGATACCCAGAGGATTCTCAACAAGCAGGGAACGTCGATTGAGGACATCCAGCACGCACCCAAGTTGACTGCGCTGAGAGACCTGTTGGTGGATTGCGGCATTGGTGTTGAGGGAGATACTAGCGACCCCTTGTACCAGCCGATCAAGCCCCACCGGGCGCTCATCTTCTGTCAGATGAAGGAGATGCTTGACATGGTGCAGAACAGGGTCTTGAAGGATATGCTTCCCTCGGTCTCACATCTCCGCCTTGACGGATCTGTCGAGGCCAACAAGAGACAGGACATTGTGAACAAGTTCAACAGCGACCCGTCCTACGATGTACTACTCCTAACGACCAGTGTCGGTGGCCTGGGTCTCAACCTGACAGGCGCCGATACCGTCATCTTTGTGGAACATGACTGGAATCCACAGAAGGACCTGCAAGCCATGGACCGAGCTCATCGAATCGGTCAAAAGAAGGTTGTCAACGTTTACCGACTCATCACACGCGGAACTCTCGAGGAGAAGATTTTGAGTCTGCAGCGTTTCAAGATTGACGTGGCATCAACGGTTGTTAATCAACAGAACGCTGGCCTCTCGACAATGGACACGGATCAGATTCTGGATCTGTTCAACCTGGGCGACTCAGGACCGAGTCTCATATCAGACAAGCCACAGAAAAACATGGAAGGAAGAGAAGAAGACATGGTCGATGTTGAGACAGGTGACGTTCGCCAGCCAGGAAAGAAGGCATGGCTGGACGATTTGGGCGAGCTGTGGGACAATAAGCAGTACGAGGAGAGTTTCGATCTGGACGATTTCATGAAGACCATGTCTTGAGTTGGAGGAGGACGAGGAAGGAGAGAAAAACAAAACAAAAAGGAACTAGGTATTTTTATTGGTAATTCGCTCGGAGCGGATGGAAGGCTTGTTCAGCCTAAGGGGTGTTTTGGACTGGGCCAATATCCATGGGTCTCACTACTTGTACAATAGATCGATCGGACTACTTAGCGAAGGAGTATCGTTGCTTGACTGGGGTTATCGAAGCGGGATTCGAGAATACGGATCCCTGGATGTTGAGACAAATTCAAGAGTTTTTGGTCTGGCTTTTGAGTGCTGTAATGTGCCTAGTCGATGTGAGGTGATCATGATGATGGAGGTACCTGCCTAGGTACCCAAGTACCTTGGTAGGCATGAATTGCGATGTGGCTGAAGAGATCGATGTGTGTGGCTCAGGTATGCATCGTGGCTGCCCATGAAGTCCACCTTCTTGTTGTGGTGGGGGTGTGCTCAATGAGGAGGGGGACCCCGCTACCACGGCCCAGCTCATGGACTGGCAACATCCAGAATCTTCTCTGTCATCGGCACGACCAGATCACAACTCTTATCAACTTTCCCCCAGGTCGTAGCCTACCATTTCCTAACACGCTTTTGTGGTATTTGTCTTGAATTCCCTGAGGAACAGGTACCTCAAAAGCGTTTGTGCCACTTTGCTCCCTGAGCTTATCAAGATGCCTGTTGACTACAGCAAATGGGTGCGTACATACATATATGTCCTTTGGTCCTACGACCCCATCCCGCTGACACGCCTTGCTTGTACAGGATGCGCTGGAGCTCAGCGATGACTCCGATATCGAAGTCCACCCCAATGTCGACAAGAGATCGTTCATCCGCGCGAAGCAGAACCAGATCCATCAAGAGCGGCAACAGCGAAAGCTCCAGATCGAGACGCTCAAGTACGAACGCATCGTCAATGATGGCTTGATGAAGCGAATCTCGGCGCTCCTAGCCTCCCTGCGAGCCCACGCCTCTGAGGCTGTTACCCGTAACCCCGCCGAGCTCGCGTTTCAGGCCGTCATGGAGTCTGCCGGCAACCCGAAGGACGACCAACCGCCGTCGCCACCCGAGGGTGTGCACAGCCAAGTAAAGGAGCAGCCGACATACACAAAGATGATGGCCACGCTGCTGGATCAGGTCAATAAGGCCCTGGACGAGAAGAAGGCAGAGAACAGGTATGACGCCATGGTTGACGAGATCCAGTCGCACCTGGATAAAGTCGAGGATCTGCAGAAGCAGCTGGCGGTCAAACTTGGGGAGCTGGAGGCCGAAGAAGGCAAGAAGATCACCAGCGATAACTTCCATACCGGCTTCGACAGCTCGCATGTCAACAAGTCCAAGTCGACGGACAAGGCGGAATCTACCCAAGTAGAGCTCCTGAACCCCAATTTCTCCGGGGCCGCCTCAGGTTCGGGGTCTGGAAAGGAGGCCGTCAAGGTGGACGACGATGATGACGCCGAGATCGAGTCCTCACCGGCGGGCAAACATTTTGGCCAAATCAAGGCCAGCGACTACACGGAGAGTCTCCGGTTCCTTGGGCAGAACCCCCAGATCTTGGTGGAGCGGGAGACGGACGGCCTCCTAGTTATGGCGTTTGATGCCGCCCTCGAGAGCAAGGATGATCTTTCAAGACAGTACGTCCACCAGGCCCTCCTCCTGCAATATTGCCGCGCCCTCGGCAGGGATGGCGTGGGCCTGTTCTTCAAGCGCATCATGACCAAGGGCCACCAGGCCCAGGATGTCTTCTTCAAAGATGTGCAGGATACATACATGAAGATTCGGACGCGGTCAAGAGAGATTCTTGCGGAGCGGGCCAAGGAGGGCGCTACAGAGGGCGTAGAACAGATTCAACTGCACGCAATGGAGCCCGGGACGGTGATCCAGATTAAGGTGCCAGATGCGGACAGCCAGGACCCGGAGGAGCAAGCGGCCCGGAAGATCTTTGAGGGATTCAAGCCCGAGATGCAAAAGGCTCTGGAGTCGGGCGAGCTGGACAAGGTCAACAAGGTGCTAGGAGATATGAAGCTCGAAGAGGCTGAGGAGCTGGTTGGGCTGTTCGGCGAGGTGAGTTAACGACATCGACAATGTGGATGAATGACGAGCTAACGAAACGGGTTGACAGGCAAATATCCTGAGCCTTGAAGATGAAATCATCGATGCGACGACGGAGGAGGGTCAGAAGCAACTGAAGGAAATCGAGGCAGCTGCTGGGACAGAGAAGGGAAGCAAGTACGCCGACGATCCGGAGTGAAGATGACGACAACAGAGGCGGGGGGGCAAGACATGGACGGTTTTAGTTTTGTATTAGACAGTGAAGTGAATCAAGTCGAAAAGGACTAGACCAACGGGCGGAATCCTACGAGGATAAGCCAGAGTAAAACAGACAAGAATGTGGATTATTTGAGAAACATTTTCGTTATAGTTTGAGCCTCAGTTCGTCTCTAAGTGGCGCGTCACCCGTGCTTGAGTCTATAACTGCCCGGGTACCTAGGGGATGAGGCTCTACATATGCATCACCGGATCAACTGACACATGTTGTCGGAGCGCCTCAGGAAGTAGACGCATCACCACTATTTCACCCCCTTCAACGTGACCGAGTCAAGACAATGCACTTCTGTCTTGTCATCACCTTCAAGCTTCCCTCGTCATGGCCTCAGTACCGGGACCTCATACTGGGATTCTCCGTGAAGAGAATATCGCTCTCCGACAAATCCTAGGCTATCACCGAGAGAGCCTCGAATCCTCTCCTTATAGCCCGCCTCAGATTGGAAGATATCTGCCGGACGCCTTCATCAAAGATGTTCTGCTTGTATCCATCGACATCGACACTGGGGGTGGCTATCAAGTCATCTCCCCAGACCAGAGTTTCCATATTGGCGTATCGATTTTCGACACTCGATGTCTCATGGAGAAGCTTGATGACCCTCGCGATGCCATCACATCTCATCAGTTTACCAACGCCGACACACGGCCATGTAGGCGGGCTGCAGGGAGGTTTCTTTTCGGGGAGACAGAACTACTACCGCTTTCTGATATCGCGAGGCGACTTTCTTCACTCACCAAGGGCCGCAACTACGTGCTGACGGGGCATGGGATAAAGGAGGATCTCAAGGTTCTTGACAATATCGACCCAGATATCGTTCATCGAGCTAGCTATGTCTTGGATACGGTCAAGGCAGCACAATTCCCGCTGCAGCTATATTACCGATATAGTATAGAGAAGCTCCTTGACGAGTTCGATATACGATATGCGAAACTCCATGCGGCTGGGAACGACGCACATTTTGCCCTCAAAGCCTTGCTCATGATTGCTGTCCGCGATGGACGAAGGACACCATCAGAGACTACACCTGGGGACGAAAAACTATTTTGCGCCCTGGACGCTATTGCACATGTCTCAGTCTGGTCTGACACGCCGCCGTCAGAAACGAAGACGAAGACGAAGAAGCTGGGGATAGCGGCGAAGCGGCGGCTGCGTAGGGAAAGGAAAGCTGTTAGACGGATACTACGGGAGTTGCCTTTTGCTGACGATGATGATGATTCGGAGGGATAGCGGAGCAAAAGAAAGAGGGAGGTGATTTAGCATACCTACTACAAGATGTAAAACTACTTACCCCAATTTAGCAAGGGAAAGCTAAAAATAAAAGGCACTGCTAAACTGAACCGCCATCTGCAAGACACCGGACAGAACCAGTGCCATGTCTCGATATCACGGGCTTTTTTCTTTTTTTTTTATCAGATCCTAGTCGAGCGAAGCCACCATCTGATACGTTTACGACGCACGGAGTAGTCTATCGGTTGATGGGCGCTTCGTAGGACTCCAAGTCTCGACATTCAAAGCCCCAAATGTCGGGCTGGGCGCTCCTTGCCCAGACGTCGCCAAGGATGTTCTTGTTGCCGCCGGGCCCGAGAGAGCCGTGATCGCGCAGGTTCCCCCATCTGGAGGCCAATGGGGGTCTTGAGAGCTGGTTCGATGATTCCCCCGTAGATCAACGGGGGTTGGGTGATGGTGGTTGAGAATGCTGACCAGCCAACACCACAGATCCTCGATGTACACCGTGAACTGGTCATGGAGAATATATGTCATGATCTACGGTGGTATGGAGCACAGAGTACTCATCTAATAATACTACGAGATCTAGTCGCACATGCCTGATAGGATTTAAAAAAAGAACTCTCGGCACTGCACCATTTGTAACCAAAAAAGGGGGCTCCCCCCGTAACATGTCCAAAACACACCAGAGCATCAACACTTCGTGTCGAATTTTCCCCACTGCTGACGTTTCGGGAGGCGCAGCACCACAGCCCACACTGGCAGAGGGCTCTCTTTCACTGGATGGCAGAGCCTCTCCTGGGGGTCGATTTCTGGGGCCCTGTTTGAGGCGCCGCCCTCCATCAAGTCTCGGGAACATGGGGCGCCAACCACCACCACCACCGCTATGTACCACTGCGTACTAAATAGGTAGGTAGGTACATACATACCGCCAACCCTGGGCGGGCCAACCACCAAAACCGGGGCCAGGCGACGTCAGCCTAGGAAAACGAGCGAGACAAAGGAGGATTGATTGATTCCATCCATTCTTTTCCTTTGTATTTATCCATCGTCTTTTCCCCTTTGTTGCTCTAGACTTTATTTTGTATATTCGGATTTTCTATTTTCTTTTTGTTTCGTCTTTTCGTCTTTTATCCTCCCGCATCTAGGTACCAGTCAAGCTTTCTATCGGCTGATTCATCCTCACTCCGTTCACATACTTTCGACTCTCCTCCTCCTCAGCCTTCTCTCGATAGACATACACACAAAACCAGATAGACAGAGACACACACGCGGAAACACACACAGAAACACCATCCATCATGCTTCTTCCATCATTCCGCTCCGCCATCACCGGTGCTCTTGCTGCAGCGGCCGCCGTTCACGCTCTCCCACAGTCCAATTCAGGCTCTGGCTCTGGCTCATCAAAGGCATGCAACAACTTCCCCGAGCTCTGCAGTCGCAACTACAACAACATCACACACATGGGCGCTCACGGTAGTTCGTTCCTCCGTGGCTCCGCCACCATCTCTGCTGCTGGAAACCAAAACTACAACGCCACCGATGCTCTCAACGCCGGCCTTCGTCTGCTTCAGGCACAGGTCCACGAGAACGAAAACGCCCTTCATCTGTGCCATACGTCATGCTCGCTGCTCGACGCTGGTCTACTGAAGGACTGGCTGGCCGCCATCAACAACTGGATGAATGACAACCCCAACGAAGTCGTCACCATTCTGCTCGTCAACTGGGACAAGACAGACGCC
This sequence comes from Fusarium robinianum, assembly GCA_013623725.1. Classification (NCBI taxonomy): domain Eukaryota; kingdom Fungi; phylum Ascomycota; class Sordariomycetes; order Hypocreales; family Nectriaceae; genus Fusarium; species Fusarium robinianum. The sequence goes on along the minus strand of JABFFI010000594.1, from coordinate 8,825 downwards.
AGTGAGTATGGCAAGATCTTCAACAGCACTGGCATCTCCGACATCGCCTTCACGCCGTCCAGTGAGGGCCCCATGGGCGACTGGCCGACTCTGGAGGACATGATCGACAACAAGCAGCGCCTCGTCACCTTTGTCACCAACACCGACCCGTCCACCGAATACCCCTATCTGATGCCCCAGTTCGACTACGTCTTCGAGACTGCCTTTGAGGTGACCGAAATCGACGGCTTCAACTGCACGCTCGACCGCCCCTCGCGCATCGACGACGCCCCCACTGCGCTGGCCAGCAACTACCTCAGCCTGGTCAACCACTTCAAGTACCAGACTCTTGCCTCCAATGTCTTCATCCCCGACGTCAGCGAGATCGACACCGTCAACAGCGCTGGCACTCAGGAGGGCAACCTCGGCGGGCACTTGCAGCAGTGCCAGAAGGAGTGGGGTTCCCGACCCAACTTTGTGCTCGTTGACCTGTTCGAGGAGGGCGACGTCCTCGCGGCTACCGACCGCATGAACGGCGTATCGGGTGCCTCTGGCCGTAAGAAGATTTCGGAGCTTGAGGGCGAAGACGACGAGTCCAAGGGCAGCATTGGCGATAGGCGGATGGGCATGGGTGCCCTGGCGGCCTTTGTCGCGGCTGCGGTGCTCCTGGTGTAAAGGGGGGCGACTTGCGATTTCCTAACAGCACTCGGTCATATTTCACTACCCACACCACACTGCATTGCATTGCACTGCAAATTCCATAAAAAGCGAAACAACAACAACGAAAACGAAAAACGAAAACAACTTCTTGCAGACCTCGTCAGATCTGTTTCATCTTGGAGGTTTGCCCATCAAGCATCAAGCGAGGCGTTCAGGACGGGCCGGGGTTGCTTTTTCAAGGGACGCACGGAAATTGATTTTACAGGGTGGGATGGCAATTGGATCAATCTTTTTTTAATAGAGTTGGACACTGGGCTCTAGACGGGAACAGAACTTCCCCTACATCACTGATAGACGGTGATGGGGTTGCTTACCGTCAAGTAGATAGATTGAATGAATGAGATGATGAGACATAAACACAGACCTGCCTCAGTTGACCTTGGTTGATTCGCCCTTAGTCGCGTTTAACATTGGGTGTGCGTATCAGTTAGTTGTGTAGGGCATATCATGAAGTTGGCTGTGATGCTGCAATTATTAGTCCCCAGTGACGTTTATCACCAGCCAATTGGCCAATTCACTCACTCACTCCCCATCTCAAAAACCCCGTCACTCCTCTCAACCGCTTCTACCCTCATCGTCAACATCACTCACTCACCTCAACCCTTCGAACCGCTCAACCATGGACTACGCCAGTCTTCAAACCCCCGAGTCCTGCTATGTGGACTTTTGTCTCTTGCCGGTGAGTGCACGCCCTTATCCACCACCTTGGCTATCCCACGATACAAGGGCGCGCATCTCGAGTTTTCGGTTGGGCTGACTTGTGTCTTTGCACATAGCTCGGAACGGGAAACGTCTCGGTGGCGGAGGAGATCGCGGAGGTGCAAAAGGTGCTCAAGGCGAGTGGGTTGAAGTATACGCTTCACTCGGCGGGCACCACAGTTGGTGCGTCATTTCCGTGGCCCTTTTTCTCCCCCTCCTCCTTCTTTGCCTTGTTGTCATGATACTGCTATGGTGAGTGGTAAGGTCCGGAAACTGATTGCGTTTTTGTGTGTTTCTGTAGAAGGTCCTTGGGATGAAGTCATGGCCGCGGTTGGAAAGGCACATGCTGCTGTGCACAAGCGAGGAGTCGTGAGGATCCAGTCGTCCATGAGAGTCGGCAGCAGGTAAAACCTCCCCCTTCCTTTTCCCCCGTTTACTGAAACTTCATCATTAAGCACATCCTTCTGTATCCCTTTGTGGGAAGGCTGAGATGGCGGCCACCATGTTGGAACGGCTTGACACTGACTAATCCTCTCATGCAGGACGGACAAGTCGCAGACCGCCGAGGAAAAGGTCAAGAGGGTGGAGGGAATATTGGCCTCGCAGGAGTCCAAGTAAAGCACGGAAGAAGAAGGAGGAGGAGGGTGAGGAGGAGGATGCAGGCCAGCAGAAAATAAGCCGCTTATTGAGGAGAGTGTGATGATGACATGGGGGTGGGAGAGAGGCCCTTGACTTGAGTATGTACCAGGGAAAAGCCACTCACTTGGACAACATGTCTTGATGCTTTCTTGCTATTCGTACACACCAGACACCCCAAAACCCCAAAAATCCCCGTTTCTAAACTTCATTCAACTTTTGCCGACCCATCTCAACTAAAAAGCCACGTTTCTTGCAATCTCCCGCATCTTCTTTTCCCGCCGCCGCATCCTTTTCTTCTCTCCCGCCTCTCCGGTTCGCTCACACACACCCTCCGTGCCGGTCCATCTCCCTTTTCCGGGCCAAGAAGTTTTTTTTTCTAGGCACGAAAAAAAAAACATGTGTCATTGTCAAAGCAGCTCCGCAAAATCTGGGGGGATGGAGAGAGGGGAAATGCCCATCTCCATCATCCACCTGAAAGGCCTCATCACGATGGGCTGGGGCTTCCCACTTTGATTACGTACGTGGTGTTTTTCCGCTTTCTCGGGATGACCCCGCATAGGAGCAGGCAAAGAAGAGCCCAAGTGAGTGCGCCTCCGGCGGCCGGTAGCCGGAGGTCGAGTGCCCCGGAGCCGGAAGGGGAGGCTGGAGACCAAGTCCCGTCGGCGCCATGTTGTCTTGTCTACTCTGTAATCAGGCACTTCTTCTTTTTTTAGTGTTATCTGCCGTCCATGTCCGTATGTATGTAATTGCCTCTCCGATAATTGGCGATTTTGAGGCTGTCCCACGGGTAGCCGATGGGGGTTGGTTACTGAGGTTCCCGTTTGTTGTCCCACTCCTCGGACCTCGATGCCTTTCGATATGGAAGAGAGAGGGTCCTCTCTGTGGTTCCCCGCTGGGAGTGCGATTTACGGAGTACGTACTACTTCGTACAATGAGCGTGACACTCACTCTCTTTTTGAGGGGAACTGGCTAGACGGTTCTAGGCAAGTATTTTGTCAAACCCGTGACTTTTGTTTTTGTCTTGGTGTTTGCCATTTGCGGGAACCGATGTCTCGGTTCCGAAAAGTCAGAAGGACAACTACCAAGGTACCCTGGGAACCGACCGAGTTCTCGACACTGGAACCAGAGCTAACGTAGCGCGAAACTCTGTTTTTCGCTGGATGATTTGCAACACCCCTCCTCCCTCTGCATCGCAGGGCTGGGTGTGGTGTGTGTTTGTGGTGATGGTTCGTAGGTAGGTACATACGCGACATCAGCTTGGACCATCTGAGAAAAATTTACTGTGGAACGATGCTGGTTGAGCCGCTCGTTCTAGAAATCTCTCTCTTCTTCTCCGGCAGCATGACCTCTGTTGGTTATTTCCGGTTCGCGTTCTTGGAGATAAACTCCGGGAAAAGAGAGACCTTGAGAATAAACACCACCCACCTCCATATTGTGAATACATGCTGTTTTTCAAGAGTTATTTGGGGGGGGGTTTCTATTCGAAAATAATACTAGAGTGAGAAATCCTAATCTTACGGGATCAACACTGAGAATAGTACTCCCAAGCTATGGTGATGAGTTTGGCGCTTAGTATCAACAATGCCAACCAGTTTCGGTTGATGAGCAGCACTGTCACAAATTAAATTCGGGAATTCCAAGCACAACTTCACGAGTTAAAATTCAACGTCCGACAGGAGGATACCTGGAGTTTGTTTGCTTGCTATTGTCGAGTTGTCAACAGTAAGTAGCAAGACCCATGTCTTTCCAGACAACCAATATCAGAAAAAGGGCATCTCCTTATCACTCAACGGCAAAAGTCATTACTATCTGAACATAGATACGAACAGCGCAGCATGATGATGCGATTATCAACCTATTAGAATGATTATATTGCAGGTAGATATGGCGGATGAACGGACTAGACCACCGTTATCATCCACACAAACAGATCCCCGGACATGAATCTCCATCCGCAACCTCCAGCAACTTCCCACCTATTACCAAAACGTCATCAAGATTACAATTCGCCAAGGCCCTCCCACATGTCTGTGTCGCACCGTTGCACATTCCCCCGCAATCTGTCTTACATCTCGACTGTGCCACCCAATTTCCCTCCGAGAGCCATCTCCGGCTCGCAGTAATACATCCCAGAAAGTACCTACTCCCTACTCCCTACTCCCTACATAGTAAAAGTAAGTCCTCCCGGGAAGTGAGCCAAGAGAATCAACGTGGAAACAATGACCAACTAAATCACCTCGCCAAAGCAAGAGAGACGTCACGAAGCATGGCGTTTGACCTCCGACCACGATCCTATTGCTTTCTTTTTCCCCCCCGTACCCTATTTGCCTGCCCTATCTCACTTCACCTGCCCTCTCCCATCGTTCCTCTAAACTGCGGGACCGGCAACCTCTCTCCCGGTCGTGGCGATTCGCTGTGGCTTGGTTTCGTCCTGCTTCTTCTTCTCTCTCTCCCACTCTCCCTCTCCCTCCACCCCGCACACCCCTCCCCTCCGCAACAACCCACACCCTTCTCCGCTCCGTTGACCTTCGGTGAAGCCCGGTCCGGTCCGGTAGACGTTTTTTTTTTTTCCCGGTCGGTTGCTTGCGTGCGGCGGACGGCGCGGTTCAAGGGCCCTCAAGTGCCGAGTGCGCGCGAACGAACGAACGAACCGATGCCAGATCGTATGGGGACCGGAGGAACATGCAAGCCATCCCGGCGATCTGGGAGGGGAGGGGGGGTAAAAACACCATCGGACGGGGGACCGGGGTGGGGGTTTGGTGGTGGTGATGGCTTCATTGGCGATGTGTTCTCTCTTGGCTTCCCCCCTCCTTCCCTGAATCAACAGAAAGGGTTTTCAAGAGCCTCATCAATTCAAGGGTCCATCCTTCAGTTTAATCCCGAGGTTCGTGGAGACCACCTGCTCCTCCTGAGCTCCAATGTCACCATCCATCCCCCCTCCGCAGGAACTCCCTCTCCCTTCCCCAACCACCCCCCCCTTCGCAAGCTCAGCCTCCTCATCCCCCTTGCCTCTGCCCATCTTGGCCCCCTTGCATGCGAGTCCGTCTCATGTCACCTTTCCCCGCGCCCACGATCTCATTTCATGGTGTTGAGCCGCACGGCAACCACACTCCCCCTCTTCCCTCTGCCGTCTTCATCCGGTTCCACCTCTCTGCCCCAAAGCGGCAAGGCGATGCCGGGGAAATGTCTCGGTGAGAAAATGAGATGTGGTGGGTGTGGTGTGTGGCTCACTGTTTGTCATTGGACTGAGACTGTCAGGGCTGACATGGCGTTTTGGATGTGAGTTGTTGAAGTTGAGGGTATGGCTCGAGCTCCCCAGATCTTAGAAGCGTCTAGAGTATAGATCTAAACCGACTAGGTTGTTTCTTTGCATGTTCCAGATGAACTTTACTCCCTGGGTTGATTCAAAGCTTTATTTGTCTCTTGTCTTCCTCTTGCTACTATAGCTATCTTCCGGCCATGAGCACATCTCTTTTGGGGTATTCCTCCATCCTTTACCGTTCCGTCTATATATCATTAAACATGTACTTATAGGTCAATTCCCGTCATGACCATCTTGGTGGTGGTGAATTCATCAATGCCGTATTTGCTTCCCTCCCTGCCAAATCCACTTTGCTTCACACCACCAAACGGCGCCGCAGGGTCGCTCAGAACACCTAGGGGTAAATGTTAGCTGTTTTTTTTGGAATAGTTACCAGGTATAGAGAACTTACCAACGTTGACGCCGACCATGCCAACCTCCAGGGCCTCGGCAACTCGCCAGCACCGGTTCACGTCCTTGCTAAAGAAGTAGCCTCCGAGACCAACCTCAGTGTCGTTGGCAATCTCGATAGCTTCCTGCTCGGTATCGAAAGCAAAGAAGGCCGCAATAGGACCGAAAGTCTCCTCACTGCAGATCTTCATGCCGGGCTTCATGTCTGTCAACATGGTGAGGCTAAAGAAGTTGGGGCCAAGGTGAGGCAAAGGCACACCGCCATGGACAACACGGGCACCCTTGGACACGGCGTCTTGGACGTGCTCAGCGACCTTGGCCACTGCACGTCCGTGGATGAGGGGGCCGTGGGTAGTCTTCTCGCCGAAGCCGTCACCAACGACAAAAGTCTTGACGACGTCGAGGACCTTCTGGACGAACTTGTCGTAGATGCTGCGGTGCACCAGAATACGGTTAGCGCAGACGCAGGTCTGGCCCGAGTTGCGGAACTTGCTGGCGAGAAGGCCAGCCACCGCCTTCTCGAGGTCCGCATCCTCAAAGACAATAAAGGGAGCATTTCCGCCCAATTCAAAGGACAGCTTCTTAATGGTAGAAGAAGACTGGCTCATGAGGATCCGGCCGACTCCCGTTGAGCCGGTGAACGAGACCTTCTTGATCGTGGGGTGGGTCGTGAGGACCTTGCCGACCTCGGCCGTGTTATCAAGCGCGGTGATGATATTGACCACACCGGCGGGAATACCAGCGCGATGGGCCAGCTCCGCGAGGGCGAGGGCCGTGAAAGGCGCCTCCGCAGGTGCCTTGACGACAACGGTGCAACCAGCAGCAAGCGCAGGACCAGCCTTGCGAGTGATCATAGCCGCAGGGAAATTCCACGGAGCGATGAGGCCGCAGACACCCACGGGCTGCTTAATTGTGACAAGACGGCATGACGGGTTGCTCGCCTCAATGGTCTCGCCGTAGATTCGGGGTGCCTCCTCAGAGAACCACTCAAAGAAGTTGGCGGCGTAGGTGGCCTCGGTCCTGCCATCGGCCAGGGGCTTGCCGTTCTCGAGGGTGATGAGACGGGCGATGTCTTCGGCGTTCTCGATCATAAGATCATACCAGCGGCGGAGCAGGCGGGCCCGCTGGCGCGCCGGGGTCTTGCGGAAGGTCTTGAAAGCGGCGTCGGCGGCAGCGATAGCGGCCTCGGTGTCTTGGGCGTCGAATTCGGGGCACTTTCCGACCTCTTCAAGGGTCGAGGGGTCTGCAGGAAGCGCAGTGACGTTAGCAGGCTAGCTCTTGCACGGGGTATCTTGTTGTTTCTTTTTTTTCGTTGGCCATCTCGAGATAACGGGGTCCCTGGTGAGCTGATGTTGGTTGGTTGGAGCGCTTACTCTCGACAGAAAAGACCTTTCCGGACTTTGCAGAGACCCATTGGCCGTTGACGTAGCAGGACGTCTTGAGAAGCGAAGGGTCGCGGAGCTGCAGTGGGCGTTGTTAGTTTGGTGGTGAGTCTGCGGCGTGTTGTTGCGAAAGTCGTTGAGGGAAGGGGACAGGGAATGGAGTACGCATAAGACACAGCTCCATACAAAACAAGGTGAGGAAGACATGGGTTAGATGAATGCCACGCACCTTGGAAGCAGCTTGAGTGGCCATTGTGGTGCGTTGAGGTGGTGTTGAGGAGGCGTGTAAGTGAGACCCGACAAGGACCTTTTGGACAACGATCGCAAACAGTCGTCGATGGTTGTGAGATGCTTGGACAGAGGAGTCTTTACTCTTTCCCTTTTGTCTCTTGATTGACTTTTTTTTTAATGGCTCTTGTCTTTTACAGAATCCACTAGGTCTTCCTTCTACTTCTCCGGGTCTCCCGCCTCGTCCACGGGCTTATGATATACTTAGGTTTCACGACTTGGGCCTAGAGTTTGGCCGAGGGACACGGCAATGGACCGGGCTGACAGCTTGCAAACATGTTTGGCGCTGGATTTAGATTGATGACGATGCCCGATTGCTAGGCAAAGTGAGGCCGTGAGGGTCGTGAGGCCGCACCGCGATGCCGGCCCGTGGTTCTTGTCGCCATCACTGATAGAGGGACGGGACGGTCTCAACTTTTGGGCCGGGCCGGCAGGGGGGCGTGTATGATGGATGGAGAGAGGTGTGTATGATGGATGGGGGAAGAACGAGGCGGACGACTTGACTAGTACAATGTGGTGTGCGACTCAGGAAGTTCTTGGTGGGCGTGGAGGTACTTGGCCGATGGGTAGCACGACAGAAGGAGTGATCGCCCGGAGCTGTGAGCCCAGCTGGAGGCACAAGATGGAGGTGGGGGGGCGAAAGAAAAAATTATGGAAGGTCTGGTGGGCTGCCGGCCCCAGAATAAACAAGAGAAGAGGGCGGGAAAGAGACGAATTGGCATTGAGATTAGAGACGTGGGGAAGCGAAAAGGGAAAATGATGATGTCCACGGGGCCAGAGGCGATGCTCTCTGTGGTACATACCCCGTCCACCCCGTCCCAGCTCCCTCCTTTTTTTACCAGGGTTCGGGCCTCAGATCGATCTCGGTGCCGTCATCCAGCAAGACCCGTGGTCATCGGCCGTGAGAGAGCCGGTGGGGGAAGGACAGAGCACGGAGGAGATGGTACCTCCACCCATGTATATCTGAGAGCCGACAAGAGAAACACACCTCAATAGAGGAGCTAGTGGAGAAGGAGGAATCCAAGAGAAGCCCGGGCCTGTTGGAGACCTGACCCATGACCGATTGGGATCCCAGCAGCAAGCGCGCAGCTCTTCTCCCAGTGCCGACAGGAAGCCACGAACAACGACAAGGGCCACGAGCGGTTACAGAGCCCTCCGACGGGTCCCCTCTGACGGGTCCCCTCTCTGAGAAACGTCAAGAACTGTTGAATTGTGGCGCTCGGAGGTTGGTCAGGGCAATTCGGCCGTCAGTCGGTGTAGTGGGGGCCGGGTTGAAGAAGGAGGATCGTACTTTTTTTCTTCTTTGGTGAGGACAGAGCACGATGATGATTCAGCAGGTCCAAAGGTTTGCTGCTCTGTGGGCAATTGCCTACCAGAACCTGCCTGGTAGGTAGGTAGGTAGGTAA